>JAQQSZ010015956.1:0-11148 GCA_028646595.1 Phalanger gymnotis | reverse complement strand
TTAATGTACCTGATTATTTCTGCTGCCTGAGGAATGAATAGGTCCTGCCAACAGATAGGGCCCTCCAGTCTTTGTTGGCTCTGAGGGGAGAATGTTTTCCTTGCACATTCCTTCAAATGAGCACACAGACAGCCTCTGTGTGCAGCCCCAGTCCTTGTATATAATCTTAAATGTGCCTGGTTGAAAGCAAGCCCAGCCTCAAGAGGAACCAGCAAGTTCTGAACTCAGACCTCTAGATCTCAAACCCTTTGAAGGTAGCCTGGCATGGGAGAAAAGGCACTGAACCTGGTATTAGAAAGACCTGGGTTCAACTCCAGATTCAGACATTCCTAGCTATGTCCCTTGGGCAAGTATGATCATCTCTGTGGACCTCAGTTTCCTAGGTCTGTATGAGTACATTATCAATAATTGTCCTATATACCTCACAGAGTTGTGAGAAGAGATTAGGTGAGTTTAACATGTGAAAACAAAAATATGCTCTCATTTTGACCTGGTAGATTTCCTAACTGATATTTTTACCATGTTCCCCTAGACATACCCTGATCTTTGGGGCCTCAGAGTCCTCATCTGTAATGTTATGATTGATTTAGAAAAGGAGTTCTTCATCTTGGTACCTACTTCCCAGTGGGTGCATAGATATATTTCAGAGGTTCTGTGAGCTCAGATGGGAAAATGACATCTTTTATTTTATTCTAACTATGTTTTTCCAGTTGTAGTTCTATGTGTTTTATTCTAAAAATATCCTTCACAGGAGCTCATAGGCTTCACAAGGCTATTAAAAGCATCCATAACAAAAAATGGTTAAGAACCTGTGGTTTAAATGATCCCTAAGGTTGCTGTTGGATCTATACCCATGATCCAATGATACCGATTTGTAGGATTCTATTGGAATCAGGATTCTATTGGAACCAGAATTTCAGTGATAGCATTATCTCTGTTTCCCAACTCTGCTATTCTCAAAGCTGTAGATGAATAATAATAATAATAATAATAATGATGATAATAATAGCATGTATATAGTGATTGAGGTTTGCTCAATATTTTACAGACATTATCTAGTTATTCTCACAAAACCCTTAAAATTAGATGTCATTATTATCCTCACTTTACAGATGAGGAGAGTGAGGCAGACAGAAGTTAAGGGACTTCCTGGAGTCACATAGCTATGAGGTATCTGAAACTGGATTTTGAGTAAGGTCTTCTAGATCCCAGGTCTAGTGCTGTGTCCACTATTGCACCTAGCTATGAAATATTAGTTCAACCTCTCAGGAAGGCTGGGGATACTGCACCACAGTCATATACTGTACCTCATTAGCCAGTCTTCTGACTGCTAGCCCAAGGAACCGAATAAAATTTTAACCTTTTGAACTGTCTGTAGCTTGGGTTGGGTTCATGGATTGGATCATGCTTCTGTTTAATAAACGTCAGAAATGTGTTGAAGGAGATACTAATGGATTGACAACTTCTCCAATAAGGTCAACAATAGTAATCTAAACTGTTTGTCACCTAATTCAGTGATGACCCTCTCCCCAATGCCCACCTCTCTTTTCACAGCTAGCAAAAAAGTATGGCCCAGTGTTCACTCTGAAGTTGGGTGTTGAGCGTATTGTCGTGTTACATGGGTACCAGGCAGTGAAGGAAGCTTTGATTGATCATGGGGACAAGTTTGCTGACAGAGCACTGAAACCGATGTTCAATATGGTGAAACAAGGATCAGGTAAGTTTCTGCTTGGTGTAGAGGAAGAAGAGAAAGAGAAGAATAGGGAAAAGAATAGTATTCTGAGAAATCGGTGGACGTACTTTCAAACTAAAGCCACCAAAGCAGTGGCATGTTGGGTAGGATGTAATGAGTGGTATGGAAGCCGTTTGTCTTTTCTCCATGGTGGCAACTGAGTAACATCATGTTTTATATTATAGACAGTTAAAGTAGGAAGAAAGAGACAAAGGGAAAAATAAAAAGAGATAGACAGAGACAGAAACACACACACACAGAAAGAGACAGAGATAGAAAGGGAGAGAAAAGGAAAGAAAGAAAGGAGGGGAGAGAGAGAAAGAAAAGAAAGAAGAGAGGGAAAGGAAGGAAGAAAGAGAGTGAAAATAAGGAAGAAAAGTGGAAATAGAGAGAGAAAGAATGGAAAGATTGAACCAAGGAAAGAAAGGATGAAAGAGGGAAAAAGAGAGAAGGGAAGAGAGAAAGAGAATGATTGTGGGATATAAGTGTCCTGGAGGGAGAAGAGAGATGTACTTCTCCCATCCATCTATCCTTTCCAATTTCCTGTAATCATTAACCCCTCAGGTGTGACTTTTATCTTCAAAGATGCATTACTCTAGTTCATGTCGTAGTTAGTTGAGGTTTTCCCTTGCTTTTCACAGATCCAGTGTTCAGCTGTTTAGCACATACATTAGTGTCTTCTTACTGGACACTGACTACAAGTTTATGTAGCCTGGGAGTCCTAGGAACATGTTTTCTGGCAATCTGACTAGTGTCTTCTCCATGTACTATATGAATATATCATTAGGAGACAATGTCAGATGTCTTGCTAAAATCTGTGTCTAGTTTGGCAAGGCATTATCTAGATCTACTAGTCTGATACTAATGTAAAAAAGAGAAATTAGATCAGGCTAGCAAGGCCTATTCTTGAAGAACCCATACTGACCATAAGTGACCACCATTTTTAAGTGTTTACAAATCAACTTCTCTTGAGAGTAGTAAGAAAGAGAGTAACTGAGGCAAGACTCCACACTGTGTACGCCATTGATACCTTTGACTTGCTTGTACTTATTGTTGGGCATGGCAGAAAAAGGTCAATGGCAGCCGATAGATGTGCAAGGTTAGAAAATTTGGCAGAAAATGGATGAAATGAAGCTGGTGGTCAAGGATTTGCTACCTGCCACCAATAACAGGCAAATCAAAATTGCTGCAGTTTGCAAGGATAATTATCATCCAAAATGTTAAGCCTTTGAAGGCCAAAGAAGGTGTAGTATAGCCAATGTGGATCGGAATCCATACGAAAGAAAGGTATCTATACTTTTTGAAATAGTCTTAAAAAGTATAACAATCTGGCTACTTCTGGAATAGGTCACCTTGCTTGGGCTACTGGAGCCAAAATTAGGACCCAAATCCCTCTCTCATAGTATTCTACAAGCTACAGCCTGACAAAAGTCTCTGACAATATTCTTGATTACCCCACTTGATAACCTGAGTAGAAGGCAATTTCTCTTTTACAGCAAATGTTGAACACTTGGGGTGTGGATATTTGAGTAAACCAAGGAGGGAAATGAATGAATCAACAATAACAACAAGGCAGCTAACAGATATAGTACCTACTATGTGCCAGGCACTTTGCTAAATGCTTCGTAAGTATCATCTCACTTGATCTTGGCAACAGCTCCAGGAGGTGTGTGCTATTGTTACTCTTCATTTTGCAAGTGAGGAAACTGAGGCAAAAAGAAGTTAAGTGACTAGTTCATCTAGTAAGTATCTAAGGCTAGATTTGAACTCAGATGTCTTGACTGCAGGCCTAGTGTTCTATCCTTTGTGCCACTTAGCTGCTTTGGTTATTAGGCAGCAGTTAATCTGAACAAAAGATCTGGGAAATCTCAATTGATTGCAGGCTTGACATAAATGAGCAGCACAAAATGGTAGCCCATGGAAGCCCATAATGACCTCCTATAAAAAGCGGGATTTGAGGTGAGTATTAAAGAGATCAAAGATACTAGGAGGAAGGAGAGTATTAAAGCCATGTGGGAAGGGAAAAGGGAATAAGAAAGCCAGTGTGAAGGTACTGAAATAGAAAGTGGAGTGCCATGTGGGAGGAACTGGAGCATAGAGTTTGTTGAAGGGAGTGAGATGGAGGAAGATCTGCACCTATCATGTGCTGAGCAGTGGGTGAGGTGTTGCGAAATGGAAAGAAAAATGTGAATATAGTCAGTTCCCTCTAGGGATTTATAGTTGGATGGGGTGGGGAAGAGACAACATGTACATTTTCACATATATATGGATAAATACATATATATATGTATATATACACATATGTATATATACACATATGTATATATACATACACACACTATATATATATATATTTATTTAGACACCATACATACATACTGTGCACACCAATACACACACAGATACACACACAGACACAAAATAGAAGCAGAGAGAGGACACTAGCAACTGTGGAGATCTGCTAACATCTGGTTCTACAACAGGGTACTTTAGCTGAGCTGAGGATTCTGGGAGACTGAGGCAAGGATAGGGCACGATTCCAGGAGGACGCACCATATATGAGGAAGGCCCAAATGCCTTGTTCACCCTAGTGTGATTGGAGGGGAGTAATGTGCAGTAACTTGAAAGGGTAGGTTAGGGCCAGGTCGCGAAGTCTTGTAAAAACCTAACAGAAGTTTATGTTTTTGCTCCTGAATGTGATAGGGAACCAAAGAGTTTGTTGAGTAGCATATTGATATGTTCAGCTTCTCACTTGGGAAAAATCACTTTGTTTATTGTCTTTCATGCTGGAAGAGGACCAAAATGATATCACTATGTCAAGGTCAAGGTACAGTGTGTCTGACTGTGGCTGCTCAGTCCAGTCACTCTGGTAGGTAGGTGAAAGATGAATCGGAGAGAGTAGACTGGAGGCAGAAATATTGCAATATTCCAGGCAAAGCAGTGATGAAGTCATAGACTAGAGTGGTAGATACATGAGTGAAGGGAGGGGAATAGTGGTGAAAGCTGATGTAGGGGCAACTGGGTGTCTCCTTGTATAGATGCCTGGTTTGGGAATTAGGAGAACCTGAGTTCAATTCTGGCTTCAGACACTTGCCACTTCCTAGCTGTGTGACTCTGGGCAAGTCACTTCACCCAGTTGCCTTACCTAAAAAAAATGAAAGAACGCTGTTATAGAGATAGGAATGCTTAGACAACTAATTAGGTGTGAAGGCAAGGGAAGAATTAGCAATCAAGGACCCAATGAGATTGCTAACCTGAATGACTGGAAAGGTGGTGGTTCCCTCAACAGGAAAACAGCACAGAAGAAGGAAGTTTTGGGTGAGGAACATAGTAAATTCAACTGTGAATGTGATGAATTTGATATGCCTATAAGAAGTAAAGAAATAGGAGTGTGAAGGGTAGTGTTTTTCCTCTTATTTTCCTTTCATTTCATGATCTGGTATGGCAAGAATCCAGGATTTTCATCAAGATTCCTGAGTCCTAGGCTTAGTGTGATATTTAATTATCCCTTGATTCAGGTGAGTCGCTTAATCTTTCTTCAATTTTTTATGTATAAAACGAGAGGAGAGGACTGGACAATTTCTGAGATCCCTTCCCTATATCAGTGTTTGATTCAGTGTAATCAGATACAGAACAATGGCAGAAGTTTAAATTTTCTGAAACAATTTTTTTTCTAAACCCCTTTTCTAGGTCTTCACCTACCCTGAAGCATTCTTGGTTTCCTTTCTTTTTTTGAGGGTATTCTGAGGCAGAGTAGGAGCTACTTAAGGCCCAGAATTTTTGTATTATGAAATCAAGAGTATGTGTCAGTTAATCTATATTGATTAGCAGAATGAGGAGAGAGCAGAAGCCCTTTGCTGGGGATCTCAACTTTGCCACAGATCCTAGGAGGCCTCACTGTGTTAGCTTCTACTTTTTCAGGGAGGTATTTAATGAAACCAACATGAATTAAAGTCCATTCTAAGGAATATCAGTCACTTTCTTGTTTGAGGGTTCCTTTAAGAAGGATCTTGAAACACAGGGTGAAGAATTTGATCCTGATAAAGGTACTTTGAAAATAAGATTGCCAGCAAATATAGTTTGTGATTTAAAGGTAACTGAGAGAAGTCCTCAAGGGCGATATCTGGAGTTAGGAAGGTGTGATGTATTCAGGGAAGGAAGGACATGACATTTCAACTTCAGTAGGTGTTTATCATACATGTACAATAAAGGTATGTGTACACCTTGACCATTGCTCAAATTAATACAATTCTTTGTGTTATTCTTATATTTTCTTCTGACTAAACAGTCTTTTCCCCACAAAAACCAATCCTACATGGTACCTATCCTTAGGGGAAAAAAAGGAATCTCAGAAAAGCCATCTGATGTAAGGATTGCTAGTGAACTTAGGTAACTTTCCATTCTTGCTGAGGGTACCTCTTGTCACTCAGCCATTTCAGTCCTGTCCAACACTCTGTGACCTCATTTGGGGTCTTCTTGGCAAAGATATTAGAACAGTTTGCCATTCCCTTCTCCAGATCATTTCACAGATGAAGAACTGAGGCAGACAGGGTTAAGTGACTTGTCCAGGGTCATGTAAATACTAAGTGTCTGAGGCTAGATTTGAACTCATGAGGATGTCTTTCTTACTGCAGGCCCAGTACTCTATCCAATCCACCACCTAGTAAGCCATACAAAGACAAGAAAGAGAGACTCTCACTCTTTAGTCGCTGTGTGAAGTAGGGAGACTAGCACTTCAAGACATCCTAATCCTTTAGGTTTCTTGGGTCAAAACATGCAGAGATACAAACCAACTAACCCTACAAGCATTCAGCATCTCCAATATATGTCTTTATCCTGTTCTCCTTCTTTGTAGCCACTAGATTTCCAGGAGGAGGATGTGGGTGTAGGGCCAGCTGAGGTTTGTGACTGTGAGGAAGAGAGAATGATGTGTGGGATGGGACAGGAGAGGGTATTGATAGAGGAGAAAGTAAACTGACACCTCTGCTGTTTCATTCTATTCTGCTAGAATAAGGGGTGTGGGCCAAGGGTCCTGGGCATAGACTTTTTTTTCATGGATTATAAAGAACTTTGGAGTCTAAGGCTTTTATTCTTTCTACTCCTCTTCATAGGCATTATTGTAAGCAATGGAGAGACATGGAAGCAAATCCGGCGCTTCTCCCTCATGACCCTGAGGAATTTTGGAATGGGGAAGAAAAGCATTGAAGAGCGAGTCCAAGAAGAGGCCAGGTACCTTGTGGAGGAGTTAAAAAAAACAAAAGGTTGGTGTGTTTTTACTTTGCTACCACTGACCTAAGAAAAATCCATTCTGTCCCTGTTGACTTCTGCAGACTGAAGTTGGTCCAAGAATTTACTTTAGTCTGAAACCACCATGTTTGCACTTTGTGTCCATCCTGGGAATATGCCCATAACCATGTGCTCATTCCTAGAAGCCCTAAATGATGACGACAGCTGAAGAGAGAAGAGACGGGAGGATGTACAGCTCTGCTAATGAGTCCATGCTAATCTTGTGGGGAGGCAGTGTGGCGAGGAGCCTTTGGGGGATGACTTTCTATATTTTTATCCTTTTCAGATGGAACAGAGCTCACATGAACCTAGCTGCACCAGTTCTGTTACCTCTAGTGAACAGTTCCAGGGGGAGAAGGCAGTTCTTTAGGATCATTTTTAGGAATCCAGAGATTTTCTTGATATTTTGCTGACTAGCTGAAGGAAGGGAAGAAGAGCATAGAATATTGCTAGGAAGGCAATGAGCTGACTCAGTAGCTTCTCTTGGAAGCTCTTTCTCTTGAGGCTTCCTCCTCCTCCTCCCTGATCTAAGATATCTAGTGGAGGGTTTCTCTTTCTTCTATGAAATCTGAAACTTAGGGGGGCCGCAGTGCACTGGAGGAGGGCATGAATAGACATGCTGATGGGATATCTATGGGATAACTACTTTTAAACCTTAAAAGGCAAAGTTTATGTGTAGTGTGTGTATGTGTGTGTGTGTGTGTCTATGTTTGTGTTTGTGTCTGTGTGTCTGTGTGTGGGTGTGTCTCTGTGTGTGTCTCTGTCTTTGTGTCTGTTTGGTGGCAGTAATTCGGTAGTGGTAGGGTACTGTCAGATGTTACTCCTGGGGTGGAGGTAAGATCGCCGCATGAAAACAGCGTCTTACCGGAGCTCTCTCACAAGTTCTGTCAGATTCCTATAAAAAAGTGAATCCGAGAAAATTTGAGAGAGTTAGAAACCACGAGCAGCCTGAGTAAGGCAAATTTCCAAACCAGGAGAGTCTGAAAGGGCGAAGGGACAAATCCGTAGGCTGGGAGAGTGCTCGGTGTGTGGAGCTGCTCCAGACACCACCAAAGCAGAAGCAGCCACCTGGGAAAACCACGTGGGAGACAGTCTGGGAGAAAGCTGGGCACCTGAAACTGTCGGAGATCCCCAGGCCTCCCAACACAGGACAGCAGTCTGTGGAAGTGAAGAGAGGCAGCGCAATGCCACCAGCCTTCAGGCATCAACTCTTGAGGCTTGCAGCCCAAAGGTATGAAATGCGTCTTCTTGAACTTCTGGGAGACATAATGGCCAGGTAAATGGATCTAATCCCTCTCCCCCTGACCAAGAGGATTCCTTGGAAAAAAACACTGGAACAGAGGAGACAGAAGTGGGGCTTCAGGGGCCAAGCAATGGGAATTCCTGAGTCCCAGAGGGCAGAGCCAGCAGGGGTCAACACCATGACCCCAGACATACGCTTGCTCCCCCAGGGGAAGTGGGAGACACCAGCTCAAATAACAAAGAGCTGAGACAATTGCTGAAGAACGACAATGCTGGAGAGCAATCCTAGGGAGATAGACTTCTGACAGCCAGACCCTTTCCCCACATCTCAGGAAACTGAAGGCTATAATTCACTAAGTCAGTCACTAAACTCACAATCCCCAGAATAAGAAAGCTGGGACAGATAGCCCTGAGCCCCAAAAGCAGAAATTTGTTGTAAAGCCAGGAAAAGGCTAACCAACATGAAGAAGAACACAAAAAACCGAGGACTATTGATTCTTTTTTATGGAGACAGCCATGACCAAAATACCAATTTGGAAGAGGATAGCAATGACACTATACCCACATCTGATAACCTCAAAAGGGAATGTGAACTGGTGTCCAGCCCAAAAAGCTTTACTGGAAGAGCTAAAAGAGGATTTTAAAAACCAAATTAGGGAGGTAAAGAAAAAGTGGAAAAAAATGGAAAAAAAATCCACTGACGAAATCAAGTCCTCAAAGAATAAGATTGGTGAAATGGCTATGGAGATTCAGAATCTAAATAGAGAAAATGACACCCTGAGAGGTAAAATCAACCAATTGGAAAAGGAGAATCAAAAGCAAAATGAAGACAGCAACACATTAAAAATTAGAGTTGAGTAAGTGGAAGCTAATGATTCTATGAGGCATCGAGAAGTAGTACAACAAAATGTAAAGAATGACAAAATAGAAAAAATGTGAAATATCTGATTGGGAAATCACCTGACCTGGAAAATAGATCCAGGAGAGACAATTTAAGAGTTATTGGTCTACTGGAAATCCATGACAAAAAAAAGAGCCTTGACAGTATCTTCGAAGGAATTATCAAAGATACCTGCCCAGAGGTCCTAGAACCAGAGGGCAAAATAGTCATTGAACAAATCCACCTATCACCCCCTGAAAGAGATCCCAAACTGAAAACACCAAGAAATATTATAGCCAAATTTCAGAATTACAAAGTCAAGGAGATGTTACTCCTAATTAGCTGTATGAGCTCTCCTACTCCAGAATATGTCACCAAGAATAATGTAGGAATAAAATGAGAGCAGCATTCCTACCTGCTATTGAGTCTGTGTCTTTTGCCACTACTCTGTGTAGATGTTTTTCCCCCCATTATAATGCAAGCTCTCTGAGGGTAGGGACAGTTTCATTTTTGTCTGTGTTTCCCTGGTGCTTAGCCCAGAGCCCTGAAAGAGCTTGGTAAGTGCTGGTTGATAGGTTCATTGACGCTCTCCTCAATTGCCCCTATAATACTTTTCTCTACTGGTTCTTCCTCCTGACTGATTTTTCCTTCTCTATATTCTTTTGCTGAATCCCTATCCACCTTCAGTCCCCCGAGGGTGAATATCTCCAAGACTTTGTCCTTGGCCCTCTTCAATATGACCATCTCCCTTCTGCCTTTAATGGAGACAGCCCAGGAACTTCAAACCCAAAAGCCTGGTGAACAGCAAAGCTTTCGCTCTAGTGTCCATAGCCACTCCCTTGTGGAGATACAGCCTAGCAACTGCTTCCACAGAGGCTAAGCCACCTAGATTGAAAACTATTTACAAAATGGATACAAAGTAGTTTGGGGAGGGCGAAGACCTGAATGGTCCAGACTGGTCAAACTACCTCTGCCTTGAAGATCATCTCCTCTTTGACTCTGATGAAGACAGCCCAGGCCCTTGAGCCTAAGGACTTGGGAATAGCAGTGTCCTCCCAACAACCAAATCACTTCTCGGCCAGTCTCTCCAATTGTCTTTGAGAGAATAAATCATTGAAAAGAAATCTTTCTCATTACTACTAGCCACAATTGATGACCAACTACCACTAACAGGTAGATAAGTGCAAGGGCAGAGGGATGGCAGCAATGTCTAGATCATTGGTCCTTTGGACCACAGCCCTCATAGCTCCAATCAGGGAAACAACTCTCCTGGAGAAGGGGCTGACCATCTTCCCCAATTCTAGGCAATTACCAGCCAATTGCTGTTCATAAGGCAGATAAAAATTATCAACAAAATTAGAAACAAAACTAGACCAAGCAAGATGGCCGAAGCAGCGGAGCATCCTGAGGGAGAGACAAGAGGCAACATATGTCAGTCATGGCAACCTACCATCGCCACCTTGACATCATCACTCTTTAGACAGCCCAGCACTCTGAACCTAAGAGCATTTGGAATAGCAAGACTTCCAGTCCAGTGCCTGCAACCCTCATTCTGGGATTACTGATTGAAATAAAATGAAATATAATTTAAAACAGACATGAAGAAATCTGAAAGCAAAATCTGGTTACAGTGAGGTGATGAATAGTGATTTAGAAAAGGGAAGTGATGCAGTATGGTAGGAAGAGCAGTGTATTTGGGGCCAGGACAGAATTTGGTTTGAATTCCACTTCTTGTGCCTTCCTAGTTGTGGCATAAATTAGTTAATGGTTTTGAGCCTCAGCAACCTCATCTATAAAATGGAAATTATGCTATTTGCACTTAGCATACTTATGTGGATCAAATCAGATGCTTCATAAAGGCTGATTCATGTTCAACCTGACTGTGTCAAATAACTGTCAGCTACAATGTAAGGTAGAGGGGAAAGCAGAATTCAGGTCCTACCTAAAGGCAGTCAAGCTTTCCTTTTGATCACAATGGGAGAATTAAAGTCTTTACCTCTCTCTCTCT
>JAQQSZ010015955.1:0-11149 GCA_028646595.1 Phalanger gymnotis | reverse complement strand
CCAAAAAGAAAACTCCTAGGAATATTGTTGCCAAATTCTAGAGCTGCCAGGTCAAGGAGAAAATATTGCAAGCAGCCAGAAAAAATACAATTTGAGTATTGTGGAAAAACAATCAGGATAACACAGGATCTAGCAGCTTCCACATTAAGGGACCGAAGGGTGGGGAGGGAAGAGGGGAGAGAATGTGGAACTCAAAGTTTTAAAAACAGACGTTCAAAAACAAAAAAAAAGTTTTTGCACTCAACTAGGAAATAAGATACACAGGTAATGGGGAGTAGAAATTTATCTTGCCTTACAAGAGAAGAAGGGAAAGAGGGATGGGAGGGGAAGTGGGGTGACAGAAGGGAGGGGTGACAGGGGGAACGGGCAACCAGAATATACGCTATCTTGGAGTGCGCGGGAGAGTAGAAATGGGGAGAAAATTTGTAATTCAAACTCTTGTGAAAATCAATGCTGAAAACTAAATATATTAAATAAATTAAAAAAAATAAAATAAAATCATTGTTTTACATTTGAAAAAAAATAAAAGAAGGACACAGAAAGTAAAAGCTCAAGGGACCTTAAACATTATCTAGTTTCATCCCCTCATTGTACAGTGCCTGAAACATAGTAGGTTCTTAATAAATTCTTGTTGACTTGAAGACAGGGAACTGAGTTTCAGAGAACTGAGTTAAATAACTGAAATCTACACAACTGATCATTGGTAGATCTGGGACTTTATCCCAGGAGTCCTGCTGACTATTCCTCTTTCTACTAGGCCATGAAGTTTGTGACACGAGGAGGCTATGATTTCCATAGTCATGTAAAATCTCAATAATGGACATCCTCCTCATTGTCAGTGTTTATCAAAAATAGTAACTCAATATATTTGAAGACTACCACATTGGATGGAAAAGTGAGAGTTTCAGTTTGCATTTTTTGTAGCAGCAGAAGCGGAAGGAATTGGCTTTTAAATGATATGCCAGCTAGTTTTAGATTGCCATGCCATGCTGAAATCAGATGAAAATTCTTTTACTCACATGGCCAGACTCAGCTTCACACTTTTTCAGAGAAAGGAGACTCATGGGCCATTTTAAATTCTTTTTTCAAGATCAAAAGGTGAATAAGAGAGACAATCAATTAACAAGTATTTATAAAGTACCTTCTATGAGTCTGGAATTGGGGATACAAAGACCAAAGAGAAACAGTCCTAACTTTTGAAAAATGAGACAGTGTGTGTGTGTGTGTGTGTGTGTGTGTGTGAAACCAGTGGGATTGCTTTGGTTGGCCAGTGCTTGATCTTTTTTCTGCCTTCTGTCTACTTGATAGGGGGCAGATCTGAATCTTTCCTTGCCCTTTTCTGTCTCTACTCTACTCTACTCTTATTGCCAGATCTCTCTAGTCACTGCCCTGTCCTCCCTCTCCCTGTAGGTTTAATCAGTCATATATTTTAGAACAATTATGTTGATATGTAGCCTAGGGGTAACATAATAGCTCCCAGGTTCATTTGGAACCTTTCTCCATATTATGAGGTTTATGTCAGATGAAAAGTTATTAGTAAATCTTGTGATTTACATTTCAAAGCCCCCAGTTAGGAAATTTCCCAACATTAAGACCAAGGTTTGGCTCTCTGCCCCAATTTAATTTTGTATGTCTCTATCTCCTGCCACTTCCTTGCATTTTTATGTTTAAGGTAAAAAATGAGATATTGGAAAAATTTAGGTAAAAGAAATTAGTACAGTACAAGTATCTGCCATTGAAAAGGCACTGGAAGGGGAAGTTGGGTAAAGAGATCTTTGTTTTTTGGAACTTTGCTCAGTCTTAATAGAAGAGCTATAACCAACTGCTTTACCCTAAGTTTTCTCTTCTGAGATTCCTCTTGGGTTCCTGTGACTCTCCCCCATCTCCTTTCTTTGCTACCTCCCAGTCTACTTGTGACTTTCTTTTTTAGCCTCTCCTTTCAGTTTCATCCTTGACCCCTGACCTGCTGGTTCTTCATTGTTGAGTCCCTTAAAGCTTAGGTGGGGCTGGGGATTTTGTCTATCCACTCTTGCTGCATTTGCTGCTTGGCTCTTGTAGTTCTCACTCTGTCCTTTCAGTCTGTGTTTGGCAGATCCCGTGTACCTCTTTGAGAGCTCTCGGGCATGATTCGAGTCTGTCTTCCAGCTCAGAGACTGCAGTGGTCCCAAATCTCTCTCAAGCCTGAGAGAGAATACTTGTTCTTCTCTAAACTAAAATTCCCAGGATATCAGTAAGATCTCAAACATCTTTTATAAACAAAATAGATACAAGATAGTGGGAGGGAGGAGAGAAAAAGCACTGGCACTTGGAAGAGAGGCTTTAAAGGCTTCATGTAGAAGGTAGCACTTTAACTGAGCCTTGAAGGAAACTAGAGATTCTACCAGAAGAGTCAGAGGAATGGACAGAGAATACACACACACACACACACACACACACACACACACACACACACACACACACACACTCAGTTGGGAACAGAAATCTAACTTATTCAACAGGGAATGGGATAATAAAAATAAAAGCAAAGGAAAGTTAAGTTGCTCAGTGGATAGAGTGCCAGGCCTGAAGTCAAGAAGACTCCTCTTCCTGAGTTCAAATTTGGCCTCAAATACATACTAGCTATGTGACATTGGATGAGTTACTTAACCCTGTTTGCCTCAGTTTCCTCATCTGTAAAATAATCTGGAGAAGGAAATGGCAAACCACTTCAGTATCTTTTCCAAGAAAATGAATAAAAACAAAATAAAAGTGAGGCAGTGGTCAGAAACAAAGCAGAGAGGAGAGGTAGTGTAGAGAGAGGGGTGGGGAGAGAGATTTTGTTCAGTCATTTTCCAGTTATGTCTGACTCTTTGTGACCCCATTTGGGGTTTCCTTATTAAATTAACTCTTATTAAATTAAAACAAATTTTTTTATTAAATTAAAACAATACCTATCAGAAATGACAATTGCTGGGGTGGGGAGAGGGGATGAAGGAAAATAGGTACCCTAACACACTGTTGGCAGAGTTGTGAACTGGTCCAAACATTATGAAGAACAATTTGGAAGCATGCCCAAAGGTCTATAAAACCAGGAATATCCTTTGATTCAGCCACATCATTATTAAGTCTATATCCCAAAGAAATCAAAGAAAAGGGTAAAAGGATGTATATGTACAAAAATATTTTTAGCAGTTCTTTTTGTGGTGGCAAAGAATTGGAAATTGAAGAGATCCCCATTGACTGGGGAATGGCTGAAGAAGTTGTGGTATACGATTGTGATTAAGTACTATTGTGCTATAAGAAATGACAGGCGGGATGGTTTCAGGAAAAAAACAACCTGGCAAGATCTATATGAAGTGATACAAAGTGAAGTGAGTAGAATCAGGAGATCTTCATGCACAGCGACTGCATTGTTGTAATGATGATTGACTGTGAAAGACCTGGCTACTCTAGTCAATTCAAAGATCTAGGACAATTCCAAAGGACTCATGATGAAAAAATATTCCATCTCCAAGAGAGAACTTTTAATTCTGAGTGCAAATTGGAGTAAAATTTTCTTACTTCCTTTATTTTTTTGTGACATGGCTAATACAGAAATATGTTTTGCATGATTTCACATGTATAATTGATATCATTTGCCTGCCTTCTCAGTGGGTGAGGTAGGAGTAGGAAGAAAGGAAAGAATTTGGAACTCAAAATTTAAAAAGAAAAGATTGTAAAAAAATAAATAATTAATACTTTTTTAATATACAAAGAGATACCCAACATGACTATTATGGATATTTTTTGCATGACTACACACTATAACCTCTATTGAACTACTTGCCTTCTCAATGGGAGGGGAGTGGAGAGGGAGGAAGGGAGAAAATTTGGAACTCAAAAATTTTAAAAATGAATGTTAAAAATTGTTTTTACATGTACCTGGAAAAAATTAAAAATTGAAAAAGCAAAAAACAATACAAAGAGATGTTTTCCTTTCTCTCCTACTCCTTTGCTGAAGCAGGTGAGCATAGATGTAGGAAATGGTATATAATGTTAAATGTCTTTGATATGATATTTAGTTTTACAGAATTTTTTTCTTTCTTATTTTCATAGTTTATTATAAGGGGTGGCTTTCTAGATGGGGAAGAGAAGAGAAATTCAGTGAGAAACATGTAACATAAAAATTAAAAGATCAATAAAATTAATTTAAAAATTAAGTATCATTAACCCTTCTGCTCCTATACTTGTCTTCAGACTCTCTCAGAATTAAGAAGGAACTGGGGGGAAAAGGCAATCAGACCACCTAATAAAAGCAATGGGATAATAGTGATATTATCCTCTTAGTGCATTTGGTGTTAAAGTTTTCCATTATTCAGCTCTATGTCTGACCAAAGGAAGGACATATTTTGCAGTTTTTGTTGTTAATTGATTGCTGTTCTTTTTACAGCTGAAGATACTACAAGAACAAAAGAAACTATTAAAATGGAAAATGAGGTTACTTTCTCCTCCAGAAAGTGGGAGCTATTGATTATTTTAGCATCATCTTTTTAGAATTATTATATTGAAATAATTCCCTCCTCCAGAAGAAACCCCACCACTATTAGTATCTTAGGCACAGAGACATTTACTTGATGTGAGCTGAGTCTGTTTATAATCCAACATCATTGAAGCTCACTGTGTGACTGGTATAAGAAGCCAGCAGCAGGTTCTATTTGGGGGAAATGGGGGAAAATCCACACAGATATAATAAAAATAGTTGCCATTTACCCTTAAGGAAAATGCTGCAAGATGGTTTTGTTGACATTGCATGGATCCTAGATATTGCCTGTATCGAGATTCTGGATGTTGCAAGAGAGCCACCTGCCAACCTGCTGACAAGAACCACCTTTCCAGTGGGTAGGGATGGCTCTAATTATAGTGTATGTTTTGTACCACCTCTATCTGATTCAGTCACAGCCTTCCCATTCGCCCCTATTCTTCAATAGCAACCATGAGAGGTAACTAACCCTCAGACTGAGACAGCGTGAGGAATAATCCTATAAGAAAGTAAAGCATGATCTTGTTTTCGGCTGACTAGTAGTGCATAAATTCCTTAAAAGCGAAGCAGAATCCAAAGGGAGATTTCATCCAGTAGAAACAAGCAGCCCATGCAAACCATCTGCAGTATAACCACATGACAGACCCAGTGGTGATTTCAGAGTTGCCAATAAAACAAGCTTAGATGCCTCCCAAGGAGACAAATGCTTCTGAAAAATATCTTCCACAGCTTAGCATATGGGTCTGTGATTGCTGCCCAAAACAAAGGGATAAAGAAAGGTAGGATGTGGTGGGAGCTAGAAAATGTAGCTTCCTTTCCTTGGTTTCATTGTCTTGAATAGAGCTTTTCACTCCAGAGAGCCTAGTCTTGCCCTTTAAATGCACAAAGAGGACTTGGGAGCCAACTAGAGGCCACTGGGCATTCTGACAGGCTCTGGGGTTTGAAGTCAGTTCCAGGTCCCAGGAGGAACAGAAATATTCAGGAGGGGTATTAGGACTTCATTTTTCTCTTATTTTATCAACCTTTGGTAATTATTTACAGGTTTTTTTCCTGCTGAGGAGAGATGAGAGAGTTGGAGGGGGCAGGCAAGAAAAGAGCTGATGAATAATGTTTCCTTTTAAGCCCCTTCCATCTTCCCTCCCCCCATCCCTTCTTCACTATCAAGGCAGCTTTTCTTCTCCTTCTTACAAGGGGGACTGTGGAATTGTGAAACCAGAAGGTCTAGTCTGCAGGGCAGAGAAACATCATGTGTTGCCCTGCAGTGTTCCCTATGGCTGACAGAGTAGTGGTACTGACAGGCTTGGAAGGGCATCCCATCCAAGGTTCCTCGGCCAGAGGCAACGAAGGGTTGTCTAGCTGGGGAAGAGCAGCATAATACCATTAAATTCTTGCCCTCCTCACAGTTCTCCCCCACAAAAAAAGGAGGGAACGAAGGAAGGAAGGAAGGAAAAAAAGAAGGAAGAAAAGTATAAAAACTTGGTTGTGGGTTGGTTTTGGGGGGAAGAAGTATGTATTATTTTGAACAAGATAGATTAGAGAAGGTGCAAAAAAAATTGCACATCTCCCCTGACCCTAAGGCCTGCAATGCAAGAGAGACAATGTGTCCAGAAGCAGAAAATCTGTGCTTTAATGACTGTCTCCAATCTTGCCAAATGCCATACAATGAATCACAATTAACTATGCTCCTAATAAACCCATGCAAAAAGGCAGAAATCATGTGGTGAATAATTAAAAATCCATACAAACTACTAGGAAAGCAACTTGGAGAAAACTGATACAATTTCTTTGGGGGATGACTTCAGGGTTTTGTTTGAGAAAAAACTAACCAAGCTGGTGTGTGTGAGGGAAGCTATGCTCTGGTCACCAGGCTACAACAAACCCAGCAGGGGCATTATACGTTTATATGCAGAAGAGGAAAAAGGCAGTCCCTCTCAGTTTCCCTGTGGTTAAAAAAAAAACAGTATTTTGTTATTTATAGAAATGTGTCTTTTTTAGACTCACTAATTCTGTTGCTCTGGGCCACAAAAGACATTTAACTTTGACCACCAATCGAGAATATTTATTGAGAACTTGCTCTGTGTTAGGGTGCTGTCCTTGGCACATTGGAGGATTAAATGAAGTAGAAGATACAATTCCTATCTTTGAGGAACTTAAAATATGGCTGTGGAGATAAGACTTGCGTATGTGGAACAATTAGAGAAAGTAGAACAGTATTGTAGCAAGTGCTAAATTGTATTTTATGTTCAATAAATATCATAAGACTGGAAACAGAGGAAAAGCTCACTTTGTATTAGAATTTGAATGGTGCCTTCATGAAGGATACAGTAATGTCTGAATCGTGGGAGAGGAAAAAAGAGGAGGGGAGAGGAGAGGGCAGAGCAAGGAGGGAAAACAGGTAAAAAGGATAGATGGGGATGATGAACAAGGAATCTGTAGACTATAGGAACCAGACCATCCCACTAGTCTTACATGAAGCAGATTGTTGATATTAATTGATCAATCGACAAACATAAATTTTATGCCACACATGACTATATGCTAGGGTAGAAAAACAATAGTGAAACAGAATCTGCCCTCTAGGAGCTTACAATCTAGCCAAGGAAGATAATCTGTACCTATGTAGGTTTATAGAAAATATGTACAACATCAGTAAAAGGCAGTTTGCGCGTGTGTGGTATACAGCTGGGAGGAATAATAAAGACTTCATACAGAAGGTGGACATGAGATGACCTTTAAAGGAAAGTATGGATTCTAAGAGGCAGGGGTGATGGAGTACATTCCAGGCATAAGGAAGAGTCACTGTGAAGGCATGGAGAGAGGAGATGAAATGTCATGTATGAGGAATAGTAAGAGAGCCAGTTTGGTGGGATTGTAGTGGTGAAGTAGACTAATGGTATTAAGCCAAACTGTTTTCTCTAAATTTCCTATCTTCCCCAGTGTTGAATTGCCAAACACATAAAGGCACTTTTTATAGGTGTGTTGGATTGTAGAAACAAAGGGTTGGACTAGATGACCTCTAAAGCTCCTTCCAGCTTCAAGTCCCATGATCCCTGATTTTAAGTCTGGAAATTCACTTTTCAATTCTAGTCAGCAAGAATTTATGAAGTATCCATTACACTCAAGGCACTGAGTGAGGTTCTAGGGATGCAACGATAAAAACAAAACAGTTTTTTTTTCCCCTCCAGACACTTCCATTCCATTGGAAACGTAAGAGAGGAAGAGGATCAATTTTGGTTACCAGACAGTGCAGTATGAAATTGGCATTAAATGTCTGAAATGGAGACACCGAAGATTCTTTAATTAGGCCATAACAAGATGAATTTTTGATAATACTCCATGCATAGTATCCTTCTAGGTGCTGAAGGGGAACCTAAAAATCTAGATGGGGAGACATGGCGTATATAGAGTTAAACAACACAAGGTAGTATATGATTAAGTGCTAAAGTGAATGTGTCTCATGATTTCTCTCACTTTATAGCATTTGGGTCTGCAATGCTAGCATGTGTAAAGCTGTTTGTTCCCTCCCAGGCACAATGCCTACAGTTTGGGCACGGAGTGGTACAGACTCTAAGAGCTATAGGAGGCTCTTGAAAACATTATCTGGCAGTGGTATGCAGGATGTATGGGAGTGGGGAGAGATTGGAGTCATGGGGAGGAGTAAGGAAGCTGTTGCAAGAAACGATAAACTAGGGTACTGACCAAGAAATGATGCTGTTACTCTCCAGGGGACCCATTCAAAATATATCAATACATTTGCTCTCCCTATCCAGAAGGCATTATTTGTTATAAAATGAAAAAAAGAAGGCATAGCACTCTAGTCCTGAATGTTCATTGCAACTTAAAGTTTTCTATTTGCTGACCCAAACCTTACATGCCTTCTCTGCTGATAAGGAGATATTTTAACTTTGAGATGGCAGCTGCCCAGAGATTTACATTAACCCTGACATTATGAGGAATGTTCTCTGGAATTCTTCAGCTTGTTGTTCTGCAGCTCTCATAATAAACTTGACTCAAAATTGTGCACTGCAGATCTATTCATTCAAGAGGTTTATGCCTCTGCATGTCGGAACAACCTCAGTGTAGAGTTTCATCATTTGGAACATTGTGACTTCTGCTGCATTTATCTATCAGTTTTGTGTCTACCACGTATCATGTTAGGAAAAAAAAATCAAGGAATCAGCTGGAAGAAGTTTACATCTTTCTCTTGAAAAGGCGAGGAAAACCAAGATTTTGATACCTGAGGCACTAACTACCCACCAAATGTTAAGGATGGTAAGGATCTAGCCCATAGACTTTTGTAGCAAATCTCAATAAAAAGGACTTAAAAATATTGCTGCCTGACAGCCAGCATTGGTTGTGCAAAAGAGTCTTTGGGGCATTAAAATTTTTTTATCATTAATAAAAATTAATCTGATATGTCACATTGGAATGTGGAATATAAGGCTATGATAAAGGTGATATGTCACTTTGACAAGGTGAAAATAAATGATTTCCCTTAGGTTGCAATTTGTTTAACCTCATTTGACCAAAAATAACACAAAAAGGTTAGGAAAAAAGGTAAGTTGGGAGCGATCCTCATTTTCACCCTACTATGTTAAAAAAAGAACCTTTAAGGGCTCTCTTGGAAAATGCTTTTCATTATCATCAGTCTGTCAGGTAATTTCCTTGTGACTCACTGGGTTAGGCTGTCTGTTATTCTTATATAAGAGGAAGCCAGAGGAGCTAGATAAGTTGTAGCCTCCATTGAATTACCTTTGGTAGTCTCTGCTGCTACTTCTTCCTATGTTCCTGGCTGAAAAGAAATAAAAAAGAACCTCCCACTTTCATTCATCATTTTTCCTGTCAAAGCTCAGACCAGGCACAGCTACCAGAGCAGCTTCCGCAGCAGGATGGTAGGTGGAAGTGATGGGAACCTTGGGAACAAATGACCATCATAATTGATAATAGTCAAGGAAGGAGATGCTGGGCACAGTCAGATGTGTATCCTTTCCTTTAGGAAAACTGATTTCAAAATGTCAAGAGGAAAGATAGGCATGATCTTACATCCCAGAAATCTAACAGGCTAGCCACTTGAAATGAATTAAGCTTCCAGGACAAAGTAAATTATCCAAGGAACTACAGACCAAACAGCTGAGTTCCAGCAAAATTCTAGAATATGCTGCTAAATAGATTGTTTGTGAATACTTAGGAATTAAAGAAGTAATGAGTAAAAGCCAGCAGAGAAAGAACAAACCTGTGAAGCTACCCTTATCTCCTCTTTTGAATGAGGTTACTAGGCTGGTAGATCACTTCAGAAATAATATAGGCTATCCTAAAAGTCTTAGTGCAGATTTAAGCTATTTTAGTTATTAAAGCTTAAAAGTGAATTGAGACTTTTGGGACACCCCATATAATGTATTTGACAAGTCTCACAATATCTTTCTAGACAAGATAGAGAATAGTCTGGCAGGTAGGTGTCATGGTGAGTAGAATGGAGTTGAGAAGGCTTAAATTAAAATCTGACTTTAGGCACTTACAAAACCTCTGTCTGCCTCAGTATCTTTATTTGTAAAATGAGGATAATAATAACATCCACCTTCCAAGGCTATTGTGAGGATCAAATGAAATCACATATATAAAAAGTGCATGTAAAATTCAACGTATGTTATCAAACCTTACTATTACTATTATTGCATTTTAACAATCAGGGCTTTGTTTTTTTGTGGTTTGGGGAGCTCTTGGTTAGGGCCTTCCTCCAACAACACAAATTACCACCTTTTTGATGACTTAAAGACTTAGAGAACTTCCTAGGGGCACTGAGAGGTTAAGATATTAGAAGGTAAGCTTATTTAATTTATGGATGATAGAAAACTGGGAAGGATAGTTAACACTCTAGATAATAGATTCAGGATTTTGAATATCTCTAAACTAGAAAAGTCTGAGATCTGGAAGATGAAATTTAATAGGGATAAATATAAAGTTTTGCATTTCGTTTAAAAATTAATTCTATCTATGTGGGTCAAGATTCTGTTACTACACATACCTCAAGGAGGTCATCAATGAGAAAGTCTCCAAATACACCAAAATATTAATAGCCTCACTTTTTGTGATAGCAAAGAACTGGAAACAAAGTAGATGCCTGTTGATTAAGGAATGGCTAAATAAACATGAATGCAATAGAATATTGATGTGCTGTAGGAAATGATGAATATGACAGATACAGAGAAGCATGGAAAGATCTATCAGAGGTTCCCAATGTAGGTGATACTGCCCCCAGGGGCTGCTGGAATGATCCAGGCTGGGCAGTAGTAGTAACCTCCAGTGCAATCGGAGGGCATTGAATAAAAATAAGGGAGTGGTGGAAGCATAAGTAAAGAAGAAAAGAGAAAGAAAATTTCATCCATTGTGTAACAGAGTCATAGTGAGTATATTATTTTCTAAATAAACACTCAAAATGCAAGTCATAACCAATAAGTGGTCAAGTCTGCTGACAGGTCTTAATAAGCAAGTGTTGGCAGGCAAGTGTATTATGTACTGTTGGTAAGTCCAGCATGCATTGACAGAATGTGTATGTGTAATGACTTGTTTATAATATGATATTATGTGGTTGCATGACACAATATTGCATCATCAAAGTTTCAATGCAAGAAAAGCCCCATAAATTTACAATAA
>JAQQSZ010015954.1:0-11149 GCA_028646595.1 Phalanger gymnotis | reverse complement strand
TTACAAACATCAACAGACAGACCTTGTCTGATTCAAATACCAATAGTTACCAGAGTTCAACAAAGTCACAGCATCCGGGTTTACAAGCTGGAGGGCTCCTTAGCTAGAGCTGCCCGGGAGTGTCGTCATTAACACCATCTCAAGAGCCCTTAAACAAATTACAAACAGACAGACCCAATACAATTCATAGTTACTAAGGAACCATCAACATCTGAGTTCAGCCGGGAGCTCAACAAGGCTGCCTCAGAGTCACGTGCCACTCCTGCTGTGTCTCAGAGCTCCAAGGAAGAAGAGGCCAAGCCCTGGCTTTTATATCTTTTTCAGCGTCAGGGGTGAGTCACACCTGTGACTCACCCACACGACCCAAAATCGCCACAAAGAGGCGGACTCAAACCCACGTGGTCCAAGAGCCCCCGCTGTCCCAGACATGTCACTCAAACTCATGTCTAAACTAAGCCCTCCCCTGAGGCAAGGAGGCACCAAGGACACCCAAATCTTGGGCCTGGGGCTTAGCACTTAACAAGATTCAATAAAATAGCTGAATCACTCAAAGCAAACAAAAGCCAAACTCTTCAAGGGCACCATCGAAACAAGTGCTAAGGAGCCCACCCTGCCTTTCCGACACAATTTGGCTACCCCATCATTTGAACTCAAGTTTCATCTCTTCTGATTTTTCCTTTTTTCTATCAGTCCAAGAAGGATTAATTCCTAATCTCTCTTGGTGGTGGATGACTTTCACACTGTAGTTTGCATTTAAGGTTCCCTT
Organism: Phalanger gymnotis; assembly: GCA_028646595.1. Taxonomy (NCBI): domain Eukaryota; kingdom Metazoa; phylum Chordata; class Mammalia; order Diprotodontia; family Phalangeridae; genus Phalanger; species Phalanger gymnotis. The sequence goes on along the minus strand of JAQQSZ010015954.1, from coordinate 10,383 downwards.
GGAAAAGAAAAAGAAAAGGCAGCCGAAGGCCCAGCCTCCCAGCACTTCAGAGAGTGAACCATCTTTCTTTCTGAGATGGATTATATATGGACTGAACTGACAGACTGACTCAGAACTTAAACCTTTCAATAGGAACTAGGTAACCACAAAGCTCTGCACCATAGAAGATCCCTGTCAGTGCTCAGCAGGTAATATTGTACTTTCTATTAAAAAGAAGCTAAATTGAGTGTGGGCAAAACTGTTCACCATCAGCTGGGTCTTTCACCTCATTTTACATTGTACCTTTTGCAGGGATTCTGTCACTGCGTGTCAGCCAACAGCATGTTCACAAAGAAATGAAAACATCCTTCTTTCAGTATCCCACATGTTGTGGGCTTTAAGAGATTATATAGAAAGCTATAACTGTCAAATGGTTATAATGGAATCCATGAGACATAAACTGAAAGGCCTGTGTCGTTCTTACTTTGTTTTGCCTGCTTTTTCCATGTCCCAAATACATTATAGGAAATTTACTATCAGACCATTTGGGGGACAAGTGTTCCTGAAGGTTATTAAGCTGGTAAATAAAGGAAATGCTGCAAATATAATTTATAGAAATTTTAGTACAGTGCTTGATAAGGTATTTTATGCTGTTTTTGGGCTAGTCAATCATACAAGAGATAGATTAATAATAGCTCATAGTTATATAAGCTTCAAGGTTTGCATAATACTTTTATATCTGTATTATTATTTAATATTATACTTAATATAATATTTAACATGCTAATATTATGTTTACTATATTTACCATCACTATATTTAATATGCTTTACTGCTATATTTAATAAGAATGCTATATTTAATATTATACTTAATATTTAATTTATATTATTTATTAGCATTATATTTAATAAGAATGATAATGATTTTATAAGTGTTATTTAATAAATTTAATATTATATTTAATATTAATAGTATATTTAATAAGTGTAATAATAGCTAACATTCATATAATGCTTTAAGACTTGTAAGGTACTTTATTTTAAAAAATACCTCATTTTATCCTTACAACAACCCTGGAAGGTAGGTGTTATTATTGTCCCCATTTTATAGATGAGGAAACTGAGGCATATGGAGGTTACTTAACCTTGTGAGGGTGACATAACTATTAGGTTCTGAGGTTGGATTTAAGCTCAGTTTTTTTTTTTTCTGGAGGGGGAAGGCGGAGCGATTGGAGTTAAGTGATTTGCCCAAGGTCACTTAGCTAGTAAGTGTCAAGTGTCTGAGGTCAAATTTGAACTCGGGTCCTCCTCACTCCAGGGCTAGTGCTCTATTCACTGCACCACCTAGCTGTGCCCTGTGCCATCTAGCTGCCCCAAGCTCAGTTCTTCTTAACTTCAGATCTAGCTCTCCTCTATCTACTGCACCACCCAAATTAAGTGACTTTTCCAGAGTCATATAGCTAGTAAGTGTCTAAGATGGGATTCAAAACTTGGGTCTTCCTGACTCTAGGTCAAGTACCTTATCCACTACACCAAGCTAAAGCTGTTGCTGAACTTAAAAATAAAATAAAAAGCTATTGATGTTTTGAAGTTAACTTTCCAGAAGGTTTTCTGGGGACTGTTCCAGGGATTTGAATTTAGCCCTAAGTTGTTTAACAGTTATATCAATGATGGACATTCCTATCAAAGCTGCAGGTGATATAGACCTGGAGGAGAAACAGCCAATGCACCAGATACAGAGTCTGAATCCAAAAAGGCTTTGACAGATTTAGACAATGGGTTAAATCAATTACATGAAATATAATAAAGATAAATAAAAATGTTGAGTTAAAAATCAACTTCATTGGAGGCTAGGGATACGGAGGGGAGGAATAAGATTTTGCCCTTCCCCAACCTTGCTACCCCTCTTTTTACTGTTAAGGAATGATTCTATAATGACTACATTTAGGCAAAATTGGAGTGGTTTTTCCCACTTCCCCATAGTTAGATAGGAGTTGTTTTAAAAAAAGATGATAGATTTTATAGACTGTAACCTCAATATAGCTTAATCATGTTATTAAAGTGGCCCAAAGTTCTGAACAAGTTGTGGTGTATGTTTGTGATGAAATACTATATTCCATCATGAATGCTATAAGAAATTATGAGCTCAATGATCTTAGAAGGGCATGGAAAGACTCTCAGGAGATGATGAAGAATGAAGTGAGCAGAACTGAGAGAACATTGTATACAGTAGCAGCAATAATATTTTAAGAACGACTTTGGGCAACTAAGTCATTTTGACTATCATAAATACACAAATCAAAAATAAAGGACATATGGATAGAAGTATGCATAGAATAATTTTGCATATATACATATATGCATACGTATATGCCTATTTGTGTCTAATGGTAGCCATCTCTAGAGTGGGGATAGAGCAGAGGGAAGAAAAAAAGAAATTTATATCATAATTTTGTTGTATATTTAGAGAGAATAACAAGTTTTATAAGGTGGCACAGTGGATAAAACATTGGGCTTGGAATCATGAAGGCTTATGTTTGTGAGTTCAAATCCAGCCTCAGACACTTACTCATTGTGTGACCCTGGGCAAGTCACTTAACCCTGTTTGCCTCAGTTTTCTCATGTATAAAGTGAGTTGATGAAGGAAATGAAAAACCATTTCAATGTCTTTGCCAAGAAAATCCCAAATGGGATCACAAAGGGTTGAACACTACTTAAAGGATTTCACAACAATACGATTTGCAGTTTCACGCGTGATGTTTTTATTGTGCTGTGTTATGGAAATTCTTCTTTTGTTCTGTGAATTCAAAATAAAGGAAAAAAAAGAAAAAAGCTAAAGAAGTTAATGCAATCTTGGGTCGCATCAAGCAAGACATATTATCCAGGAATAGGAAGGCAACTGATCCTCTATACTCTGCCCAGGCTAGATTACATGTGGGGCTGGCTCACAGTTTAAAAAAAAAAGACATCGATAAGCTGGAGGGTGTTTAGCAGAAGGTAACATGGTCGTGAAGGGTCTTACATTCATTCCATTTGAGGATCAGTTGAAATAACAGGAGATGTTTACCTTAGAGAAGAGAAGACATGAGGGAGGGGACAGGATGATGGATGGGGAAAGGGAAAGGTCTTCAAGTACATGAATGGCTGTTGTGTGAAGGATGGATTAGCCTTGTTCTGTTTGGCAAAATCTGATACAACAGTGGAAGTAGAACTTGCAAAGAGGCAGATTTTGGCCTGACATCAGAAATCAACTTGCTAACAATTAGGACAGTCTTAAAAATGCCTCAGAAGATAGTAGATCCAGCATGACTTACATGGAAATGTGTTTTGCATGACTACACATGTATAACCTATGTCAAGTTGCTTGCCTTCTCAATGATGGGGAGGGAGAGTACTTGGAACTCAAAATTTTAAAGAAAAAAAAGGCCAAAATTGTTTTTACATGAAACTGGGGAAAATTAAAATATTAAAAAAAGAAAATAATGAATCTCTCTCATTGGAGGTCTTCAGGGAGAGACCAGATGAGCACTACTCAGGTATGTTCCAGTCAGGATTATTTTTCATGTGCAGGTTAGACTAGGTGGCTGACAACATCCTTTACTACTGCGCAATTTTGTGATTCTAAGACACCCCGCAGATAGTCAAACCACTCTTTTATGAAGAAGGATGCATTTTAGAAATTATCTGGTGTACCATAACTTAGGGTCCTTTGCAGAGAAAAAATAGAAGGTTTAGATAATGAGAAAAACCTGAAGGCTTTTCTATATCTAAGACTTAAAGCCTTGCAATGCCTAGAGCATTGATACTTCTGTCTTGTTAGAGCTCATCTATTCACAATGCTCATGATGTATATGACAGTTACGTAATCCCCCTCTGTCTAACCCTTCTTTTGTAATCCTATAAGAACTGGGCTCTTGTTTGGTTTTAGAGAACAAAAAATAGTTTAAGCCATGCCCATTAAACAATGACATTATATCTCTCCCTGTGAAAGGCTTCGAGTTTCATTTATTTTTGTGATTAACTCCTTTGGTTTCTGCATAAATGGAATACATAAAGGTGCCTATATATACATGCATGCACATATACGCACATATTTTACACACATATATTGTGTATTATATGTAAATATATTGTATTATTTGTAATATATCATATATAACATGTTTATATATTTTCATTATAGTTTATATTATATAACATATTTTATTATATCATGTATTATATATGCATCAATAAATAAATGATATATAATTTGTAATATATTAGTAGTATATATTTTAGAACATATTATGTTATGACATAATAAAATATAATATAATTTATAATATAATTATATACTACAGATATAATTAGAATTTATAATATATTATTTAATAATTATATGATTATAATATATCATATAATATATTTATTATAAATAAATGTACATAGAATATATATATTATACACACATAATATTTGTATATTGTGTCATGTACACACATATATACACATATACATAGAATATATTGTATATGTAATGTATGCTATAATATTTGTGTATTGTGTTATGTGCACACAAATATACATAGAATATGTTGTACATATAACATGCAAACATAATATTTGTATATGTATATTACGTGTACACACAAATATACACACAATGCCTGTATATGTGTATGTATATGTATGTGTGTGTATATATGTACATATGGAATATGGAGCTAATGTTCCAGTAGCATAAACCACAGGTTTACGTCATATATGTTACAAGTAGCATGGTAGACCGTAGTAGATTTGGAATCAGGAGACCTCGATTCAAAATTTGCCCTAGATACTGGTAGTGCAAGTCACTTAAACTCTTAGGGTCTGTTTCCTCATTTGTAAAATAGGGATATTAGTACTTGTACTACCTCACAGAGTTGTTGTGAGGAAAGTGTTTTGCAAAACTCAATGTAAGTTATTATTATTTTCAATTTTCTTTTTAATTGTGGATTGAATAAATGTTAACAAATATGAACATTTTATTACACAAAGTAAAAGAAAAAGTTTGCATATGAAACAATTTTTTGTATACAATTCGTGTTTGCCAAATGACTTACCCCTTTTTTGTATATACAAATTTAACATCATAATTCCATACATTGTGCCATCTTCTAAACTTTTTGTTGTTTGTTTTTTTAATGGCTCATTGGTGCTTTTTGCTTCCTTTCTTCCACTTTTTAAGTATTACTATCAACATCTTCCTAGGTATCCCTAACTTTCCCCTCACAAAAAAGAGAAATAATAAAAGCCCTTCCTTGTAACAAATAATTGTAATCATGCAAAACAAATTCACATATTGACCATGTCTGAAAACATATTTCTCATCCTTCACCTTCGTTTCATAACTTAATATCCAAGAGGTGGGAAACATGTTTTATTATCAGACTTAAAGAGTAGACATTACATTTATAAGTTGTTCACAATTGTTTTCCTTTAAAATACTGTAGTCATTGTATAAATTATTCTGGCTCTGTTCACTTCAAACCACATCAATTTATAACAAGTCTCTGAATTTCTCTGAATCTGTTCCTTGAGTTCTTTTTTTAAATGGTGCAATAATATTTCATTGTATTCATTTACCATTGCTTTTTATTAGCCATTCTCCAACTGATAGGTACTTGTAGGTCATTGAACAGCTAACCAAAGGACATTTACTTACTAAAAATTGCAAGGAAATGCAACAAAGATATAATTGTACTTAGCTTTGGGAGACATGACACCCATCCTTTTCCACATGGAAACATGTGTATTCGGCAGAGGCAGATGTGATAACTTGTTTCGTAAGCTACCATGTGAGTTGGACCTTTTATGCACTTTATGACCAAGAAATCATGTCAACATAGCTAGAGGCCACCAAAAAGCTGTGTCAAGTGAGGCATAGCTTGATCTTTTCCCAACCCGTGGGTCAATCAAGTCTTAGCTTTGTCACTTTTTAGGGAAAATCCATCCTAATCCACATTGTAGATTGGGAGTTGGGTGTGTGGTAAAGAGGGACCTTTGGTGTGTATTGGTTCTATCATAGCATCCATGATATTTATTATAAAGGCTTCTAGTGTTTTCCTATTTATAATTCCATCTCCATATGTGCAATTTTTAATTAGAGAAAGCTATCATATCTTCTGTCTTCTTTTCTTTAGGCTAAACATTACCATGTTTTTCACTTTATCTTCTTATGACATTGTTTCCCATCCTCTGGCCATTCTAGACTTACTCCTCTGGATGTACTTCAACTTATCAATGTCTTTCCTAAAGTGAGATACCTAGAATGAACATAATATTCCCAATGTCTACAGCTCTACTGCTTTTTACAACCATATCTTCCCCACTTTGATCTACTCTAGATATTCTCACCTTTCCACCATGCCCTTTGGAATGCCTGTTCCATACTGAGCAAACTTTCTTTCACATTTCCATTCTCCTTCCATCTTCTGTGCTCACTGAGACCTGGTCTCACTGAGATTCCTTATGACACTGCTTCCCTCATCCTCATCACTGTTTTCAGGAGTAGCTAGCCTTTCTCTCATACCTTTCCCCTCTGCCATTCCTTGACTCACTGGTCATGTTAGGTGAGTCAGGATACTCCTTGCTCCTTATTGCCCTGTCCATACTATCTTCTACTATCTTCATTAAATAAATGAAATAAATTCTCCTCCTTTGAAGTTCATTCTACCCCATTTGATTGCTCACTGTGATTCTGGTGACAGTTATCTATTAACCCCCAGGACATTCTCCTTTCTTCCATAACTTTAGTGTTTAGTTCACATGGTCTTTCTCTCCACCTCAACTACTACCTTCTTAGTGAGGGACTTCAACATGCTTTTCCCTCAACTAATTTAATTTCTTAGTTCCTCAAACTATTCTAAAGTCTCATATCACTGTTTTGAATATCTCCAAGTGGATGACCCATAGGCATCTCAAAACAATATGTCCAAAACAAAATTCATAGTATTCTCCAGCCCCCAAACCCTCCCCTCTTCTGAACTTAACTATAACTGTTGAGGGCACCACCATCCTCACAATCTTAACTGTTCACACTGTCCCACCCACATATTCAATCCCTTGTCAAATCTTTTTGTTTCTGCCTTTACAACATCTCTCCTATAGGTGCCTTTCTTTTCACTCACCTAGCTATGATGTTAGTTCAAGCAATGATCACTTCTTACTTGGGCTACTGTAATAGACTTCTAATTTGTCTCCCTGGCTCAAGTCTCTCCCTACTTCATTATATCTTCCACTCAGCTGTCAAAGTGATTTTTAGAAAGAGTATAGCTATGATAATGTCAACCCACAACTCAATAAGCTCCAGAGGTTTCAGAATCAAATACAAATGCTTTTGGCATTTAAAGCTGTTAATAACCCAGTCTCTTCCTTCTTTTCCAATCTCCTTACAATTCACTTCCATTCCTCAGAAACATGACACTCCAGTTCCTATCTGTCTTGATACTAGCGGCCCCTCATATTTGAAGCCTTCTCATCTCCACCTTTTTATTTCCATGCCTTCCTTCAGAACTCAGCTCAGATTCCACATACTACAGGAGGACTTTCCTTCACCCCAGATATTAATGACTTTATCTCTGAGATTAGCCTCCATTGATACTGTATCATTTTATATATACATAGTTATTATGTGTTGTCACTCTCATTAGAATATAAGTTCCTTGAGGGCAGGTAATATAGTCCCAACAATGGAAGTATTTACTCAAGATTATTTTTTCTAACTCTTGAAATGTACTTCCTAACTGCTTTCCAAAAAATGATTTTACCTATCCCTTCTCCATCTTGAAAGCATTGTCACTTTGAATTATCTTTGCCTATTTTAGTGTGTTTGAAGTGGCACTTTAATTGTCTACATTTACATCTCTTTCACTGGAGATGAATTTTATGAAGCGATCATTTCAAATTTCTCTTTCCTTTTTTGTAAATTCTTTGGTAATATCCTTAGCTTATTATCCATTGGTGCCTTTGTGTTTTCTCTGAATGTTATTATAATATTTTGTCTTTATGTTTATTCAGTATATACTCATATATCTACTTATTGTTTCATCTTTTAAAATGTGTGAGTAGGAATTGTTTTCTTCATTGTATTTCCATTTCCAGGACCCAGAACAGTGTCTGGCACACAGCATTTGTTTAATAAATATTTGATTATTGATTGATCTAATCTTATAAATATTGCAAAATACATTTTTGTTTGCCATAGTTTCTCAATTTATTGTGAATCTTTTACTGTATTATATATTTTGCTTAGAAATTTTAAAATTTTATGTAATCAAATACATCTTATTTTGAATAATTTCTTGTGTTTGTAAATGGATACCAACTGATTCAACTGGTACTATTGAGAAAAATGTTATTCAGCCTTTTCCTATCTCTTTTATAGGTTTTTTTTGTTTACATCTATGGTTTAGCTAGAAATTTCTATGGTATGCATTATTAATTTCTGTAATATGCCCAACCAGCATTTCTAGCTTCATTTATTCAGTAATGAATCTTTTCTCCCTCCTTCTTGATTGAATGATTAGTTAATCTTTTGTATATGTTTGGATCTATTTCTTCTGTCTCTGTTCTGTTCCAATGATGTGGTTTTTTTTTAATCTTTATTTTTGTTATTCTGAACTTGCCAAACACTAACAAACACAAACACTTGCATATTTGCATATGGACAGAAAAGAGAGATTATTCATGAAATCTTGAATCTCCCTTGTTATAGCTTGCATTTTAAAAAATACATAATAAACTCAACATTCAACATGTTAAATCCCAAACTGTCTTGCTTGTCTTTGTCTCCTTCTAAATATCCTTCTGTTCTCTTCTTTCTTTGGGTTTTTAAACTCTTCATTGACCACTTTTCTTTTTTTTTTCTTCTTCTTGGTGTTACTATTGGTATTCCCTTTTCCCTCTCAAATTTCTCCCTACCCCAATTCAAAAAACAAAAACTTTGCAGCAAATGTAGAGACTTGTGTTAGGGCCACTATTTACCAGGATCCCTCTCTTCCCCTTGTGCCTCACTATGGATTAAACTATGTTTTCCTTGAAAAGAGACAAAGCTGTCCCTTGGACTTAATTGGCTCAAGAGACAAAGTCTCAAACTAAAGCTCTCTTGATTCAGTTTCCTAGAGTCCTCCAGTTATATTGACATGGCTTTCTCATTACCAAAGGGCATTAAAAAATCCGAACCACATTGAATCAACTCTACAGATTTCCTAGAAGTCCCAAGACTACATGAGTCACCACACTCTTCCCTGCAGGCCAGATGGGTTTCCAAGTGGAGATTAGGGGGCCATTGTCTGACCAAGATAAGGGCCATAATGTCCTTGTTAAATATCCTTTCTATGTGATGGTTAAGTAAACCTGTTTTGTTAACTGTGAATGTCTCCTTTCATTCCAAACTCAAACCTAAATTAACAAAGTGCTGGACACTATCAGATGCTCCAATCATAAAAGTCAGAACAAAAGAAATCCACACACTGGCCATGTCCAAAACATTTTTTGTCTCATTCTATAACATGAATCCATTACCTCTCTCTCAAGAGGTAGGAAGCTTGGCTTTAACATCCATCCTCTGGAGATGAGGTTGATCAGAGTTCTTAAATCTTTCAAAGTTGTTTTTCTTTATAGTATTATAGTTTTTTGCATAAAGTCTTCTCTAGGTTCTGCTTACTTCACTCCATATCAAAGTCTTGTCAGGGTTCTCTGAATCCATTCCTTTTATAATTCTTACAGTACAACAGTATTTCTATACATTCATATACCACAATTTATTCTGCCATTCTCCAGTTGATGGGCACTCCTTAGCTTCTAGTCCTTTGCTATGGAAAAAAAATAAAGGAAGAAAGAAAGAAAAAAAAGTGCTATTATAAACATGTTTGTTCATATAGATCTTTCCCCTTGAATGGGAGATAATTCTTGTGAAGACTTCACAGAGAGAGAAAATATAAGAATTATTTCTGGAATAAGCAGGGGCAGTGAGAGGATGAAATACACCTTGGGATTTAACCTTGTAGGAATGTGATTACCCAATTCTCAGGAATTCGGGGCCTGGGACAATAAGTGCCTCTCTGTCTTTCTCTCTCTCTGTCTCTCTTTCTCTCACTTTCTCTTTCTCTCTCTCCATTCTAGAAGAGAGTTGTTACCAAATCCAGGAAGACTTCCCCTCCCCTCCTTCATTCCTCCTCTTTACCTTAGATAGGCTGTGCTTGCTTTCCTGGCTCTTTGTCTAGCTTTTCGAGCCTAGATTGTAAGCCTGCCCCCCAGCCAATGGAGGGGAGGGATAGAGGTGGGTGGGAGTTCTTTTGCGATAGGATATATGTTGGTGCTTTGCCTTTGTGAGCTGCCTCCTTTCACTAGTCTGTCCTAGTGGAGGTGATGCCCATAT
>JAQQSZ010015953.1:0-11149 GCA_028646595.1 Phalanger gymnotis | reverse complement strand
CTGACCCTTGAGTTTTTCCAAGGGGTATGACTGCTTGTAAAGAGTTCTATGTTCCATGCTTGGGGGGATGCACCAGCTCTGCCACACCAGCACTCCTCCTTCCCCTAGAACCCCCAATCTGGACTGGTCTTAGATCTTCAGCAGGCTCTTCACTCCTGCTCTGATCTGCCACTTAATTTCTCCCACCAGGTGGGCCTGGGGCCAGAAGCAACTGCAGCTGTAGTTCTGAAGCTGCCCCACCTCCGCTGTCCTCAGGGTGGTGGTTGAACCGCAAACTCCATGTTTCCAGCAGCTTTTCCCACTAACCTTCCCTGTTGTCTTTGGTGTTTGTGGCTTGAGAAGTCTGGTAACTGCCACAGCTCATTGATTCAGGGTGCTAGGGCACGCTCTGCCTGGCTACTGGTCTGGTTGGTCCGCGTCACCCACGCTGGGCTCTGCTCTGCTCAGCTCCACTCCCCTCCGCTCCCAGCTCCATGTGGGATTTACCTTACCCAGAGAACATCCAGGCTGTCCTGTGCTGATGCCCTGCTTCCTTCTGCTATTTTGTGGGTTCTGCAGTTCTAGAATTGCTTCGGAGCCATTTTCATAGGTTTTTGGAGGGACTTGGTGGGGAGCTCACGCTGGACCCTGCTTTCCAGCTGCCATCTTGGCTCCGCCCCCTTTCCTGTTAGTTCTAAGTCTTTTTTCTGTCTTTCCAGATTTGTTGCTCTACATTCTCCGAGGTAGGACTTTGATTTGTATTTCCTAGATAAATTGACTCCTTCGTTGTTATTAAATAATTAGGGAAAGTACCTTTTTATTATGTAATGAAAGGTCCTGTTTTAGTTAGTCAATAAACATTTATTAAATGTCTGCTATGTGCCAAGCATTGAGCTAAGCAATGAGAATAAAAAAAATTGCAAAAGATTGCGCTTGCCTTCTAGGAATTCAGTCTAATGGAAGAGGCAGCATGCCAACAACTTTGAAAATATATGCTATATAAGGAAAAAATTGGAGATAAGCAGCAAAAACGAGACACTAGAATTGGGGGGGGGCGGGTTGGGAAAGTCTTCCAGTAAAAGGTAGGCTTTTAGCTAGGACTTGGAGGAAGCTAGGAAAGCTAGGAAATAAAGATGAGAGAAGGAATTCCAATCATGGGGGACAGTCAGTGAAAATGCCTATCATAGTTTTGGTTTGTGCAACTAATTCTAAGGGTTGGGGAACTTTTTAGGCTCTCCTGTCCATTTCTCAACATTTAACAGCCAATACTCTCAGAATGAACAGTTAAACATCAGCATCACACCACTAAAAGGTGAAAGAAAAATCCAACACACAGATCACTGAATTCTGCAGTGCAAATATGGCTCTGGACTCCCTTGGGTACCAGCTGTAAGGTTTCCTCTAATCTTGTTCCAGCAATATGTGTATGTTTATAACTACATGTACATTTGTAAACACATATGATTCACATACATGCATATATTAAAGATTCGATAACCCTCAAGTGATCCCTTGATCTTCTGCTGACTCTAGACTATTTTAAATGTACTCCTCCAGGGGACAAAATATAATTTCATGAGGGATGAAGAAGGATGACCTTTCTCTACTGTAACATAATGGGAGTGATGGCTCCTGCTCCCAATGTGAAGCATATACTTCACTAGCCAGGGTTGTACCAGGGACTGTGACTGACTCCCTCTCTTTTGTGTTTTCCTTTTTTTAGCATCAACATTGTGAGTATTGAAACAACTGCAGAGATTGAGGTGACAGCAGCTTATATTTCGACTTTCATTGGTATCTGAGCAGTAGACAGTGCTTAAGCAATAGAAGCAGTGACTGGAACCAAAATAAGAGTCAGCATTAGAGAGAGTCCATTGAAACATCAAGGTTGGACAACAGAGGTGAATGGAACGTGACTGATGAGCAGGTTTCCAAAAAATGCTTCATGTCCCAACAAAGTTTGAATATTAGCCATCTAGCTAGCTATGCTAGTTAGGTTACTGAATTGTGTTCTAATCATTCTGTAATGCACAGTGTGACTCCATCATCCTTATCATTGCTTTCTGTGTGGGAATAAATGATTTATCGTATATATGAAATAGGGCAGCTTGATGGCACAGTGGATAGAATTCTGGGCCCGAAGTCAGTAAGGCTTACCTTCCTGAGTTTAAATCTAGCCTCGGATGCTTATTAGCTATGTGACTGTGGGCAAGTCACTTAATTTAGTTTGCCTCAGTTTCCTCATCTGTAAAATGAGCTGGAGAAGGAAATGGTAAACCGCTCCTGCATCTTTGCCAAGAAAACCCAAATGAAGTCATTAAGGGTTGGATATGAATAAAAAATGACTGAACAACAATATATAGTATTTAATGTTCTTCAGGATGCCCAAGGTGGGGGGTGATGAGTCAATATTCTCCTATTGGTGTCAGGTTTCTGCAGAGCCGATCCCAGTATAGTATAACAAAATGAAAGTTATAGAATTGTGAATGGTATAGGTCATCAGCCCCATTATTCCCAAATGACCAATCACATTTAGTCTATATGCTATTTCTCTGTCACTCTCTCTTTCTATTTCTTCATACATACAGTCACACAAACTAAAATGTATCTTGTGCTTTATACTTTGTAATATGCTTTACATATATTATCCTGATTTATCTTCACAATCTTGGGAGATAGGTGTTATTATTAACTTCATCCTATACATGGGGAAGGGCAGCTAAGTAGCACAGTGAATAGAGTGTTGGACCTGAAGTCAGGGAGAGTCATCTTCCCAAGTTCAAGTCTGACTTCAGACACTTACTAGCTGTGTGACCCTGAGCAAGTCACATAACTCTGTTTGCCTTAGTTTCCTCACCTATAAAATGAGCTGGAGAAGGAAATGGCAAACCACTCCAGTATCTCTGCCAATAAAACCCCAAATGGGGTCATGAAGAGCTGGACACAACTGAAATGGTTGAACAACTACGATAGGTGTGGAAAGTGAGCCTGCAATTGGTAAATCAAATTATTCAGGGCCACATGCAAGTCATGTAACAAAAGCATTTTTTGAATTGAAATATTCCTAACTACAAGTCTAGCACCCTATCAACTATGCAACCTGGTTGTCTAATGATGTATATGTATACATATAAATAGTAACTGATGTGTGTGTGTATACATATACACACATATGTATATATATATGTATACATATATATACACACAGACATATGTTACTCCAACTTACAACATTGTAAGAATAGAGGCAAGTGTTATCCTATAGCCAATGCATCTATGCTCCTATGCTGTCTTAATAGTAATGTCACCTGATGTATATTTGGATGTTCAGCCTTTCCATTTAGACCAGCTTAATTTCCTTTAGGTCAGGAATTCCACTAGTACCTACTTTCATGGCTTGAATTCCATTGCTAATGTAGTAGAAGACAAAAAAAATCACTTCCTTCAGTCTGAATGGTTCATTGGTTTCTGTCTAAAAACTAGAACCTTATTTAAATTAGTGACACTTGAAAGATTTCTGATCACAAAAGGCTGCACTTGACTCACCATTCAGAAATGTAAAATCCAGTCTAAAGCTTATCTTTCAGTGGGTTACTAGAATTCCTCTCATTCATTTCACTTAGGTCACTGACAGGCATTACTATAGATAGGAATAACTTTCAGGCATAGATTTAGTTCTAACTGGCTTGTGGTTCACGGTAAAGAGTCATAGTTATGTTATTTAATATTATTAAATTAATCTTGCAATTAGTATTAAAACATATACATACATTTGCAATACATTTAAAACATGATAAAGCAGGGGAAAAAAGGTTGTGATTAATTTACTTATTTTTCCCATTCATCATATATCTTTAAGTGTAAGTCATTAATAATTGGGGACAATTAGGAACAAAGATTAAGCAAGCTATGTTTGCATGAACAAAAGATGATTGACACTGCTGTTTTTGTAGCTGCTCTTTATATTTTGAGGAGCAATAGGACATAGTAGATAGAGTTCTGGGCTTCAATTTTGAAAAGTCTGGGGTGACTGTAAGCAAATCATATAACCTCTCTGAATCTTGGTCAACTTTCTTAGGTTGTTATCTCTTTTTGGTAATGTCAAAATCATGAGTTATTGATGTTTTAAATTTTAGAATCTATCCTGATGAAAATGTTGCATGGTGACTACTATCTATGTATCATCTGTTTATCTATCTGTCCATCTATCATTTTATCTATCCATTTATCTTTCCATCATCCATTCATTTGTCATGTATCCATCAAATTATCTGTCTATCTATCTATCTATCTATCTATCTATCTATCTATCTATCTATCTACCATCTATTTCTCCTTTTTCTATGAGGTTTGTGGATATATAACTTGTGGATAGAAAGTCATAATTGGAGTTATGAAGATTTGGATTCAAGTCCTGCCTCTGTCACATACTGGGTGTTTAACCCCAGGATTAACATCTCAGAGACACCAGAAGACTTTCTACAGTCATAAATTGTAGGACAATTTGTTTTGCTAAAGAAGTATCTTCACCAGGAATTCCCTACATCAAAGAAATCACAAATCCGGTCAAATATACATATGCATGCAAATGTACATATCCATGTAGATGTTTGTGAATTCCTTCCTCTATATGCTGTAAATATATTTTCTAGAACTTAATCTTAATATTTTCATTTAATCCTTATCTCTCTAGACCTCTTCTATCTAAATGTTATTTTTGAATGAATTGTGTGCTTGAAATATGCCCCTTGTCTGGTTACCATATTAACCAATCATACATTTAAGGCTTAGTACGGAAGGCTATGCAACATAGAATTGCTTCAATCTTTCTTCCTGATAAGATATAATTATTTTTTAATTGACTGTTTTGATGCATCATTATTGATTTACAAAGCCCATTCAGCTTCCTGTCTCCTTTCTAATATTCCTAGTCATCAAATAAATATTCTGCATACAACTACTTTCAGTTTTACAAATTTTATGGAAGTAGATTATTTGCAAATATGACCATCCCAATTAGGGTGCTTTAAAAAAAGTTATCTTAAAAGCCACAAGGAACAGTTTGTTAGTGACAACTACATTTGAATCATGCCTCTACTTTCCTAATCAGTTTTTTTTAAGTATATGAAGAGCACCAGACTTTCCATTCACCTTTGGATCATGCCATTTGCCCCAACATTGACAATAATAAGGGAAAGATACAGTAATCAACTGACCTATGATTTCTATCACTATCACTGTAGCTCCCTAGAAGAAAGCTCCTTTCCTTGACATCCAACCCTAGAAATGTTATTTCCCCTAATTAGAATGAAAGTTCGTTGATGACAAGGATTGTCTTGGTTTGTTTTTTATGTTTATATATGTAGCACCTAACTACATAATAGGAACTGGCATGTAATAGGTACTTCATAAATGTTTTTTTCTTTCTTTTTTTCCTCCTCTTCCTCCTTGAGAGTCAAATGACATTGTCTTTCCTTAAATTGATTTTATTTTTGCCTCCATTAGTGACCTCATCATCCAGGAAACACCTGGTATGAGAGATCTCTCTTCCAAAGTAGAATATAATGATTCAGTGACTTAGTAGTTAAGTACCAGGGAGTGGTCTGAAGCACACAGAGGTTCAAAAACTTGCCAAAGGTCACAGAGTTAGCAAGTGTGGGGACAGATTTGAAACATATCTATCTCCAACTCTATACTGCTAGGCTGTATTTGTGATACATTGTTGTTGTTTTTGAGTCATTCAATTACTCTTTGTGACCCCATGAATAAGTCCATGGGGTTTCTTGGCAAAGATACTGGAGGCATTTGCCATTTCTTTCTCCAGTGTGTTCCCTCTTGTAAAGATGAGGAACTGAGGCAAATAAGGGTTAACTGACTTGCCCAGGATCACACAGCTGGTAATATCTAAGGCAGGATTTGAACTCAGATCTTCCTGAAATCCAGGCCCAGTGCTCTGTCCATTATATTACCTAGCTGCCCCTTTACAACACATACAAATAATCGAATACTTATCTGGTAGGGGAGAAACAACATGATGAGGAAGGTGGTTTTCCCAGAGCAAAGTTTAGTCACTGGGTTTTGGTTGTGCTACTGATTGGGATTTCCCCACTAAAGGAAAAATGTACTGTAAATATAAGTATTTTATGCTTATTCACATATTGTATATTGTATTAAAGTAAATGATATAATGGGTTGAGATACACTAACATATAATTATAACATTACATTATAAAATATCATTTTGTAAAATGTAACATAATAAATTGGGCTATAGTACATACAAAATATGATACATATATTGTGTATATATGTATGTGTACATTTGTATATATACATATATGCATATTTGTATGTACACATATGAAGTATATGAAGTGATAATGAAGGACTAACACCTCTTGTGTGAGGTCTTGCCAAGCCTTTTTCAGGGCTGTTTTTCTACCTTTGGAGTCCAACTGGAAACCCAGCTCTTACCTGTATCTCCAAGATGCTGTAGCACGTGCAGTGGCCACACTCCAGTAAGACAGACTAAGGTTGTGAGTAACTGAGAGGCCATAAACCAATGGGTGAGTTGGGGAGATGTCTATCCCAAGCATGAGAAAACTTCCCCCTAGTGGAATGGGTAGATGAGAACAATTTCTTCCAGTTGCCATGAAGGTAGTTGAAGCAGATGCTGTGGAGTGCTTAGAGTTTGGTCAGACATCAAGATACCAATATCATCTACTGCATCCCGGGACATTACCAGTCATCCCAACTTTTGTTTTGTCACTGGACTTCAGTGATTCTGGAAGAAAGTGAGGCTGATGATTTTGTGCAGCTCTGCCTCACTTAAATTCAACTCATTCACAAGCAAAGACATCACCCTGTGGTGGCATTGGTATTCTTTGAAAATGGAGGACAATGATATACATATTAAATATATAATACACACATATACATATACATGTATATATATATACACACACATACATAATACACGTACAGTTACACACAAATTTAGATGGATAAAGCAATGTCAGTATTAAAGGAGCAACATTTACATGGGAAAAAAATTCCATTTTTTCTCAAGGAAAACAATAGTAGGGATACAGAAAGGAGGTAGCCTGAATGCAGAGATCTTTTCCTGAAGATCTGATTATCAAGACATACGCAAATGGTGATAATTAAATTATGGTTTTAAAGAAATCTCACACTTTTTTGGGGAGGCGAGGTTGGGCAGCTGGGCTTCATCAAATTGGTTTATGTTATAATTTTAAATTATAAATATTTGTAGGGAATATTCCTTCCATATATATTCATTCTCTATATAAAGTCTACATTTTAAAATGCACCGTTTTTGGAGTTCTATGTAATAATATTTTTGCATAAATCCTATTGTGAAGTTTAATCATATTTAGTCATTTAAAAAGATTGTTTTCTTATTTTATCCACATTTGATAACTCTTCTACATTTTGAATTATTTAGTTAAAAAGAGGCTGCTGAATGCTCCCTATCCTATCTGTGTTTTAATTTTTCTACTTTAATTTCTGGCCACTACTAATTTAAGGTCATCCTCCTATAAATACAAAGTCATCATCTCTAAGTTTCTGACACTTCTGTGTTGTTGTTGAACTCAGCTTTGCATACATTTAAATATAAAATTAAGCCTCTTAAATCTTTCTTTATTAATCCTCAGAGAAATTCTAACAGTAGCATTTCAGCTGCAAAGTCACTGAAGCTTTTTGAAAGAAGGTCACATACCTCTCCATTTTTGTAGAGCAGACTTAGAAAAAGCTTGGAGGACAGTGGAGATTATAAAGGAGTTCAAAGCAAGAATTCTAAGGGAAGATGCACTGATTTATAAGTACAAAGGAATTTAGAGGCTATAAGCTCCATACTTATCATTTTGCAGATGAATAAACTGTAGCACTGAAAAGCAAAGGGACTTGCCCAGGGTTATCTCATTTGACCTTTACAAAAACCCTGGGAGGTAGTTGCTATGATTATCCTCATTTATTGATAAGAAAACAGAGATTGAGAGTTTGGTCATTTACTCAGAGTCACACAGGAAATCAATGTCTGAGATGGGATTTGAACCCTGGGTTCCCTGACTGAAGTTCTAGTTTCCTATTATTGGTGATACCACACTATCTCTAAAGAACTTGGTTGTTTTTGCCTAGTAAAAGTAATACATGGGGGTAGATTTAGATCTAGCTGCTCTTTTGTAAACAAAAAAGTTTTTTACTGTTAGTAAGGACAACAAATCAAATTTATATTACTCTTTAAGGTTTACAAATAACTTTCCTCACAAATTGATAGCGTAAATATTATGATACCCATTTTACAGATGAGGAGAATAATATTCAGAGAGTTAGAGTGATTTGTCATACAGCTAACATGTGAGTTCCAAGAACTGTGCTAAGACCCAGGCATATAAATATGAAATCAAAGGTTTTTCAGAGACGAGTATGACAGAAGTTGGGCATAGACCAATATCTTACATTTTTTTGAAGATAAATTCAAAATGGATACATGACCTTGACATAAAGAGAGACATTACCAGAAAAATTGAAGAATATGGAACATATTACTTATCAGACTTGTGGACAGGCAAATAATTTATGAATAAACAACAGAGAGCAGATTGAACTTTAAAATAGATAATTTTGATTACATTAAGTGAAAAAGTTTTTGTACAAATAAAATACGTAGCCAAGATCAGAAGGAAAGCAGAAAATTGGGGAAAAAATTTATATATAGTTTCTCAGATAAAGGACTCATATCTCAAATATATAAATAACCTTGTAAAATATGTAAGAATATGAGTCATTCCCCAATTGATAAGTGTTCAAAGGATATGAACGGTGTTCAGATGAAGAAATCACAGCCATATGAAAAAATGCTCTTAATCATAATTGATCAGAGAAATACAAATTAAAACAGCCTTGAAATATTTTATACTTATCAGATTGGTTAATTTGATTGAAGAGAAAAGTGACAAATGTTGGAGGGAATGTGGAAAAATTGGGACACATCATTGTTGGTGTAACTGTGAATTGATCCAACCATTCTGGAAAGCAATCTGGAGTTATACCCACAGAAATTTTAAACTGCCTATACCCTTTGACCCTGTAATACCTCTTCTAGGTCTATTTCCAAAAGTGATTAGGTAAAAGGAAAAGAAGCTATATGTTCTGAAATATTTATAGCATCTCTCTTTGTGGTTGAGCAAATAAGTCGTTTTGACTCATAAATATCCAAACTAACTACAAAGGACCATGAAGGAAGGTGCTATCTGTATCCAGAGAAAGAACTGATAAATAGAAATATATATAGAATGGCTTTACACACACACACACACACACACACACATTTATGTCTAATAGTAGCCATCTCTAAGGCAAGGGACAGGAGGAAAGAAAAGAAGAAAAATACATGATAACTTTATTATATATTTAAAAGGAATAGCAAAGTTGTTCATTATAGATTTGCAGTTTCATATGCACTCCTCATTTTTTAAAAAAATTATACTGTTATGGAAATTCTCGTTTTATTCCACAAATTAAAAATTAAATAAATTAAAAAAGAAACAAAAGAAAAAAAGGAATAGAACTAATGTGTGTCAGACTTCAAGACCATTAGTCTGTCATATGTGTTTGTGTCTCTCTGTATGTATGTGTATGTGTTTGTGTGTGTATGCGTATGTGTGTGTGTGTGTGTGTCTGTGAGAGAGAGAGAGAGAGAGAGAGAGAGAGAGAGAGAGAGAGAGAGAGAGAGAGAGACAGAGTGTATATAGAGGTACAAATGTTGAGTTCATATACACATATACATTTTTTGCCTATGATTTCTTCAGGAGTAGGGGACTCCCTGTGTGAAAAATCCATCCACAGATACACTTTATCGGTTTGTAAGTAACTTAGAATATTTACAGGATTTTCCTATACAGTGAGAAATTGAATGACTTGTCTATGGTCACATGGAGGCAAGACTTGAAACCAGGTTATCCTGACTCCACAGTCAGACCTCAGTCAACTCTGCCAGTGTCTACAAAGTTGGGACCATAGCTGTGTGAGAGGCCTATGGCATGACCTTGGGAAATATGTGATCAACTGATCAGATGTTGGAAAAAGGAGTTGTATTCCATCCTCCCAGAGAAAGTCATTCATGAGCTTATTTTTTGTAAACAAAACCACATCTACCCTTTACCCTTTACAACCCAACACTCCCCAATTCCATCCACACCTGCCATTGCAAGCTCATTACCCTTCAGTTAATCAGTTATTAAGTACCTATTAAGTGCTTACTATGTGTCAAGCATGGTACTAAGGCCTGGGGATATAAATTTGAAAAAGAAATATAGTTCCTGCTCTCAAGGAGCTTACAATCTAATGGGAGGAGACAAAATACAAAAGGAAGCTGAAAAGGTGAGGGGGAAGAGTACCTGGCATAAAGGCATAATTTTATTGATGCTGAGTTGTGTTTAACTTTTTGCTACCCAATTTGGGGGTTTTCATTTTTGGGACAACCTATAGTTGCATTTATGCAGGGACTATTGGGCGAAAAAGGTTTCCATGCCTCTACACCAACATACCCACCAAGAAAAAATAATACTGATGGCAGTGTATGATCATAAAAGCTTGGAACCACTGACTGTTTTCTACATATACCCAACTCATATGCTTAGATAAATATATATATATATATATATATATGCATTTAGTCTATATATATATGTATATATATATATATATATGCATTTAGAAGTCTGTGATGAGCTGTCCTTAGTAACCACAGAGGATATAAGAAGTGGTAGCTAACATAAACTGAAGCAGTAAGGATGTAGGTAAGCTATAACTATAAAGATAGTTGCCCAGAGTGAAGAGTTTTTTTTATTATTTAATATATTTAGTTTTCAGCTTTGATTTTCACAGGAGTTTGAATTACAAATTTTCTCCCCATTTCTACCCTAGCCCCCACTCCAAGATGGAATATATTCTGGTTGTCCTGTTCTCCAGTCAGCCCTCCCTTCTGTCACCCAACTCCCCTCCCATCCCCTTTTCCCTTTCTTTCTTGTAGGGCAAGATAAATTTCTATGCCCCATTGCCTGTGTATTTTATTTTCTAGTTGCATGCAAAAACTTTTTTTTTGTTTTTGAACCTCTATTTTTTAAAACTTTGAGTTCCAAATTCT
>JAQQSZ010015952.1:0-11149 GCA_028646595.1 Phalanger gymnotis | reverse complement strand
ACATCCTGACGCCTCATGTTCACCTTCTTCTTATCTGTAAGAACAGACCCCACCTGGAGGTCAGGTCCCACCCAGAGGTAGCCTGGAGGTCAGGTCTCACCCAGAGGTAGCTAATCTTGTTGTGACAATTTTATCATTCTGCTCATATTTTCAATTATTTCCTTGTTGAGACTATTAATCCTTTCCTAGGTCCCTACAATTTCATTGCCAAAAAAGACTAGTTCATATTTTATGCTATAGGAAACAGGAAGCCATTGAATCTCACTGAGCAGTGAAGATATGTGCTGTCTGAACTTTCTCAACATCAGTCTACCAGTTTTGTGGAAGGTGATAACCACTGAATTCTAACCAAGTAAGCTGGTGTTAATCAGTCACCACTTCCCTTTTACCTACTAATGTCTTTCTTATTCTATAGGAGATTTGCATCATAGAGACCTATGTAACTCTCTACTTGTTCAAGTTTGAACTCATAAATCATAGATTGGAATTGAAGGAACACTGAGCTCACAAAGGAGTTTGGAACTTGCTCAGCTCTGCCATCCTTTGCCTTAATGGATGTCACGGCCACCAACCAACTTCACAGTAACATAGATGGAAAACTGGAAATAAGCTCTTTTTTTCCATTAGTGTCTGTCCATTTTCACCTGCAAGAGCAGCTATCAAGAATCAAATAGTTCAAATAACTCCTCCTCTGATCTTGGGGAGGGGGAGGAGGCAGAATAACATAAAATAGAATAAAGGCAAAGTTTACAAGGTAAAGTTGAAAAGAACACAGAATTCAATGATCTTAGCCTCATCTGATTTAAAGAAAAATAAAAGATTATAGATTTTTGACCTGAAAAGGCCCTCAGACATCATTTCCTCCTTTTCTCTCATTTTGTAAATGAGAAAACTGAATCCAAGCGAGGTTAAATGGCATACCCAAATACTGTGACTCCAAATACTTCACATTTAATCAACAGTGTTTAATAGGAGATTTATCCCATGGACAATTTTATGGTGAAATTAAGCATAGTGCAGCAGTGTACATAGAAGATTCCCAATAAATATTTTAATTGGATGAAAAAGACGTTTTTTTTTCTGATTTACTAAGTGTGAAAGTATTATCATGATGGTTTGAGGTTTCAAAAATTACAAATGAAAATTAATGATTTTATGTTTAGACCTAAGAAGAACTTTACAGGTTGTTAGGCCAATATCCTCATTTTAATTATAAGGTAACTGAGGCTAGACAAGTAAGAACCTATGGCCTCCATATCCAGAGGCCCTCTTTTCACCATACTATGTTGAATGAATGAGTTCATTGCCAGGGCACTTCTTGGAGTTCTTTCAAACACAGTGTAATCTAAGAGAGCTCTTAAAGGTGCTTACTTTAGCAAATAGCTAATATTGATTTGTAATTAGCACATCAAATGATTGTTTACAAATGGTTCCTATAGGATTTTTTGATCCTGAAAACAGCTGGTATTTTAAATGTTTCCCTAATAATTTGATTTAAACTATTAGACTACAATCTCTGAAGAAAGGGGCTTTGAACAACAGATAGGTCAGAGCAGCAATGGTTAGAAATATCACTAAGTTTGAATGAAAACACTCCACAGTAGTGAAGCCTCATTTATTTTTTATTCAGATGATTACAACAAAGGGCACCTGGAGTTTTTCTGATTCTAAGTAAAGTAAATGAAGACAAAAATGTCACTATTTATTGAGTACCCACACATTAGAAAACAATGCTCCAGAGCAAAAGAAATAGTATTCAAGAATAATAGAAATCCATAGATAAAGCCCTGAATGAATTAACTAGTAATTTCAGTCTCATTCTCTGGTCTCACCCATTAAATCTTCCTCGTATTTATGAATAACTCAGTAAAATAACCAAGTGGAATTTTATTTATTCTTCCTCTCTGATGGGCTTCCACTCCTCTTGTAATCTTTCTCCTTCTTCTTTTCCTCAGTCTTGTTCTCCTCTTTTCCTTCTCTTATTCCTCCGCTTCTTCCTGTTCTTTCTTCTTCCTCTGCCTGCTCCTCTTCCTTTCCTTTTCCCCTTCCTTCTTTTTGTTCCTTTTTATTTACCAAGTATTTATTAGGGGCCTACTATATTTTAGGGGCATCTTCCATGGTTCATTTCTAGAATGTATTATTACAGATTCCTATGAACTTCCAGATACATGACCTAGATTTAGTTTTTGCTGTAACTGGTAGTTAGATTCCATTTAGGGTTTGTGTGTTTTTTTTTTTAAGAAAAGACTCAGGAGTAACTTGTCATTTCTTATTCTCAATACAGGATTAAAAAAAAACAAACAAATCAGTGCTTGCCAGGTTGAGCACTTTCTGAATCTCCTTATGAAGAATATATTCATAATATTCATGTTTGAAGCTTCTTTATAGTGTATAAACCTCTGAACTCTTAAATTTCTAAATCTCAAATCATATTTTTTACTGTTCTTTCCATATTGAGCTTCATATTAATATCTCTGATTAAGAATATGTGTTAACTTGATTTTGAGAATTTTGTCATGTTCTTTAAAGTCTTTCTCTCCTTCATTCTCTGCATCAGCTGTTACATAAAAGCATCAATTTTTACCATAATTGTGTTCTATTTGTTTGATCTTATCACCTAGGCAATAAAGTGATAGAATACTAGAAGTACTTGCTTCTGTCTTCATTTTAGCAGCACCAATAAATTCAATAATTTGAAAAAAAAATTCTGGTGCTATTTATGAATAAAGGTGTAGGAAAGCTTCTGTCTTATTTATCACATAACGGTTTCAATAATCTGATGTTTTACAGTCCAAAAATGAAAAAAAAAACATCCCTACCATCAAGAGGCTTAAAACAACAGAAAATATAATATTTTATAGAATAAATAATCAAGAAAATTGAATTTATTCATTTATAAAATGCTTGTACCTATGTTTTGCTAGCAAAACCTGAGTTGTGAAATATTCAGCAATGTAGGATGATTTTTTAAATTAAATCTTTTTTATTTTCTTCCTTAATCCATGAGTTTAGATTCTGAGGATTGAATGATGTACTTGGAAGGGAATTTATAAATTTGTCTGGATTTTTGTACATAAGCTTAAAGACATGCGACATAATTGGTATAAGGAACTATCAGTATGAAAACCTCCATCAGCACAGATTGACAACTTCTCTGCAACTTATACACTTGGACTCCATAATTTTGAACAATGCAGTGACTATTCATGACTTCCAAAAACTGAGGATAAAGTTTGCATTGTCCTACCTCCGGCAGAAAAATTATGGAGTTGAGGCGCAAAATAAGACAAATAATTTTGGATTTGTCCAATATATAGGTTAGTTTTCTTTGACTAGATTAACTTATTAAAAGAGAGTGATTTGAAGTGAGAAGGTTATTGGTTGATGATGATGGTTCTGAGAAAGAAGAAAGTAAAGAAGTAAAATGAATGAAACAATAAAAATAATTTGTTGGTGGAGTTGTGAACTGATTCAACCATTCTGTAAAGCAATTTGGAACTATGCCTAAAGGGCTATAAGACCATGCATGCATTGCTAAGTCAAATGATATGCAAGGAAAATGATCCATATGTACAAAAAATATTTAGAACAACTCTTTTATGGTGACAAAGATCTGGAAATTGAGGGGATGCCCATCAATTGTGGAATGGCTGAACGAGTTGTGGTGCGTGATTGTGATGGAATAATATTGTGCTATGAGAAATAATGAGTGGAATACTCACTGAAAAGCCAGTAAAGACTTGCTGAGCTGATACAAAGTGAAACAGCAATATTGTAACATGATCAGCTATGAATGGACTTGGCAATTCTCAGTCATATAATGATCCAAGACAACCCTGAAGAACTTATGATGAAAAATGCCACCCATCCCCAGAGAAAGACCTGATGGTGTCTGAATATAATACGAAGCATACCTTTTATGCTTTCTTTATTTTGGGGGGGTTGTTTTATTTTTGGTCTATGTTTTCTTTTACAACATGACTAATATGGAAAAACCAAATAAAATTATTTTTTGAAAAGTTAAAAAATACTTTGAAGATGATGAAAATGGCAGGTTTTTTTTAAAAATATCATGTTAAATTCAATATATACTTTTAAAACAACTGTATATCATATGCTTGAAGCATCCTATATAATCTTCAATTATGTTCTTTGTATATTAAAATTTTTATTTGTTGATATTTTCAAGTTCACAAAAATCATTAAAAATAGTCTTTGAGAATTACTTGGGATATTGGTAAAGTTATTTTTTTTTCATATAGGTTATGTGTTGGAGGAAAGCTATGAGCCTAAATCTTCCTCATTCCAAGACTGGCCATCTCTCTTTGTGTCCATATAACTATATATACCACATTTCTCTTGTATTGAATATGACCAAAGAAGTCACATTTAGACCCTGATCAAAACTTTGCTCACAAATTTGAACAGGGAGATAAATACCGTTTGTGCCTTGATGATGCATATATGAAGAAAAGGCAGCCTTTAGACTTATTCTATATGGATATAGATATTTTAGTATAAATAAAGCCATTCTGATACACACCTTCAATATATGGAATAGAGTATAAGTAGTGTGAGTAGGTAGGTGGTGAAGTGGATAGAGTGGCAGGCCTGGAGTTAGAAATTCAATCTGACCTCAGAAACTAGCTGTGTGACCTTCAGCAAGTCTCTTAGCCCTGTTTGCCTCAGTTTCTTCATCGGCAAAATGAGCTGGAAAAGAAAATGGCAAACTCCCTCAGCATGTTTGTCAACAAAACCCTAAATGGGGTCACAAAGAGTCAGACATAACTGTAAAACAACTGAATTGGCAAGTTGTATATTGTGTATTAAAAAAAAACAAAAATGGCAGTTTACACAAGTACAACATGGTTGAAGAGCACTTTGTATGACAACAATCTTTACAGTTCTAGTGTAGAGAAGCTCAATAAATCAACTGCGTGATGAATGAGTAAATGAATGAATGAAATATTTATTAAGCTCAAAGGCTGCACTAAATGCTTGAGATACAAATAGAAAAGTAAGACAGTACCTTCTAATAATGTAAGACGTTACATTCTAATGAGGGAGACAACATTCATAGACGGTTTCAGTCATCAGATGTAAAGGTCCCGAGGTCCTTAGGGTCTAGTGGCAAAAAAGATGAAATCATATCATATTCTTTTGAATGATTTGAGGGTTCTGAGGAATTGGATTAAAATAATTTTCCTTTCTGGGTGTTCAATAGATATGGCTGTAGCACCTGCAGGAGTAGCTGCCAGATTACATTTTCATAAAGGTTGCTTTTCAAGATAATTGTGGAAATTGGGCTAGGAGGATTGCTTTCAAAAGACTTTTAGGTTCAGGCTTCTGTACTGTCTCTAAAAAAGTCTGAGTGGATATAGTCATCAAAGTGATGATAGTCATTTGAATCACCTGGAACAGACTTTCTTCCATTCTCCTCAGGGTGCCCTGTTGCTTTAAGTAGGCTGCCTTGCCAGTTCCGTGCGGTGACAGGTAAAAAAAGGCAATGCACTATTGGAGTACATCAAAGGAGGTATATCTTTCAGGAACAAGGAGGCCATACATAGTCCAGTTATACACTGTCTAGGTTAGACTACATCTGAAGTATTGTGTTCAGTTCTGGGTGCCGTAGTCTAGAAAGTCAGTTATTAAGTTGAAGAATGCCCAGAACTTCTTGCTAAAGGATTTGGAATTTTTGATCTGTAGAATAGGAGAAACAGGCAGGAAATGTTAGCTATCTTCAGATATTAAAAGAGCTGCCATGTGGAAGAGGGATTTGGGTTAATGCCATAAGAAAATAGATCATAGATTCACATGAGCCATTCTCTTTTCATCACAGAGAACAGAACCAGTCTTCAAGTAGTGACTGGATTACTATTCTTTGGGTATGTTATAGAGAAAAAGTATTTTTTTTTGGAACGTGGGCCTCTTAGCTGCGTTAAATGGTGAACAGGGTACTTTTCAACCACAAAATTGTGTGATTCTGGGATAAGATAATTAACTAAACACTTTTTATATTATATTTTCAAACAGAATTATGTTTTTGAGAGAGAAGAGAAAGAAGTCACTAGGAATACATAAGCACATTTCATTGATCTTTTATTGACTTATATGATACAAAATCCTCAGGTTAGTTTTTCTCCCCATATAAAAATGGTAAGTCTAGCTGGTTCCACTGGGCTTAATATTTTTAGAACAACTGCATTTTCTTTCATTCATACCTAGTGCTTTGCATTTTTACAGCCTCTTAATGAGCTTTGTAAACATAATTAAGCTTAAAAACACCCCTGTGAGGTGACTAAGCATTATTATGCCTATTTTATAAGTGAAGACTCTAAACTTTTGAAAATATGAGTTCAAGGTCAATTTCTAAGTCTTTGAGGGGACTTGGAATAGAGTCAAGGTTTCTGTTTTGTGCCTTAACTTCAAAAATTAATAACACATTCATTTTTCATGATCTCAGATGGAATCAACCCTGGCACTAATAATCCAAAATATAGGGGATTATCCACAGCTCCTTTTACTCTCTCCTCAAAGTTTGGTCATATGTTTTTTGAAATTATATATATGCATACATATATATACATATATGTGTGTGTACATATATATATGCATGTATATGTATATTTCTAGGTTTTCTACCCTTTTGAATATACATTTTATTTTGCTAATATTTGAATTATAACAGCAATGAATTCTCTTAATAACCACTATGTGATCATGATAGAAACTCTTGTAAATACAGGAAACTCATGAATAAAATCCTCTAACAGTGTATTGATCCACACCAAAGTTCACAAACAGAATATTTTCAAAAAGAAAGGAACAAAACAAAGAATTGGTGAATTAGTAACTAGACTTTTATCTTTTACTTATATGATGCAATGTACTTAGGCTAGAATTGTAAACAGCATAAGTGTAAATGACGAATTTTTTTCTAGGCTGATTGAGGATTCAGGAGTCCAGGAGTGGGAGGAGGTGTTTTCCCCCATAGCCATATTTTCCAGCCTATGGACTCATAGGTTACTCACAGGTTATTCTTAGACCTTCAGCAGCTCACAGAACAATCACTCTTAGAGAATTCTTCACTACCACTGCCATGGCCCTTTCTCTTGGGGCCCACTTCTATCTTCTCCCTAAGCTTCTCCCTCTTTTAGTATGACTATACCTGCAGAAGAATGTCCTCTTGTCTGCCATGTAGTTTACCTTCTTCCTATCCTCTTCAAACCCTAATTTGTTCTCAGAAAAACAGCTATGGCTAATCATAATAACAAACATAGTTCTTTCAGCTTTGCAAAGCTCTTTTATACATAATCTCATTTTATCCTCACGACAGTTTTGAAAAGTAGGTGCTATCATTATCCCCATTTTACAGATGAAGTAACTGGTTAAGGACTGGAAGTAGTGTTTTCCAATTTCAGCATTCTCTTTACAAAGAATTCTGATTATAGTTCTAACTTGGAGTTTAAGTAAAAAAAAGACAATGCCATCTCCAAGGGGTAGAGTACCAATAAAATAGCATGGCTCAGATGCTTAATAGGTGTTAACCTTGGATAAGTTACTGAAATTCTCCCAGCCTCAATTTCCTCATCTCCAAAATAGGAATAATAGTAGCACCTACTTCCCATGGTTGTTTTGAGGATAAAACAAAATAATATTTTTAAAGTTCATTGCCCACTTTAAGGTGATATATAAATGGTAGGTAGAGATCTGACCAGATATGTAAATTGGAGCCAGAGATTCTTATATGCCAGCCTTAAAGGGTTGCCTCGTTTCTCAATAGGTGATGGAGAGTCACTGAAGGTTTTAAATTGTGCAGTGATTAACTCAAAATATTCTCTTGGGAAAATGAATCTGTCTATTACAGGTAGCATGGATTGGAGAAGGGAGAAGAGAAAATGAGAAGAGGAAAGCCAATCAGCAGTCTATTTTGATAAATCTAATCAATGTCGTGGTTTATATTTAGGTAAATGGGAATCAACAAGAATGGACACTGTGGTTGAATGAAGAGGTGAGTAAGAAAAAAAAAGAAAAAGATGGCTCCCATGATTTTAAAGAATTTTTTAAAAAAACTTATTTGACTATGATAATAGTAGTATCATTTTGTTGTTTCATGTTGTTTTGGGAAGAAGTTAATATGAAATTTCATAATTGGGACAGATCTCAGATGTAATCTGTTCCATGACATAATGGAGTATATATTCTTTTTAAAATAAACTGTCAATGTTTTGCTTGAAGACTTTAAATTTTGGGAAATTTTTTAAAATCCTTGGGTCAATTTCTCCTTCCTATTGTTCAAGTGCTTGAGTCACCCAGGACTCCCAAGCTACTCATCTCTGAATGCAGAGAGGATGTGACATTTCATATCACTTCAATGTCAAAGAGCCAGTAACTATAATCCTTCTGATAATAAGGATGACCACTGGATTTTTTCATTCAATCTACAGAGAAACCCAACTATAAAAGTTGTCTTCCTAAATTAGAACAAGAGTTCCATGAGATCAGGGACTGCTTTTTCTACCCATATCTTTAGAACTTAGCACAAATCTTGGCCCATAGCAAGTGCTCAATAAATGCTTTATAATCAGTTAATTGATGAACCAATCAATTAATTCATGACAGTTGTACCATTCTTATAGAGCTCTAGTTGACAATGCTATTAAAGGGCTGCACTAAATATGACAGCAAATTCGCAAAACTCAGCAGTGGCCACTGGATTGGGAAAAAATCATTTTGCATCCCAGTCCCACAAAAGCAATGCCAAGGAATGCTCAAGTTACAAAACAATTGTACTTGTTTCACAGGCCAGCAATGTTATGCTTAAGGTTCTGCAAACTAGGCTTAGCATTATGTGAATTGAGAAATTACCAGAAGACTCCACTGGTTTTTAAAGAGGCAGAATAACTAGAGACCAAATTGTCAATATTTGCTGGATTATGGAAAAAGATAGAGTTCCAGAAAAACATCTACTTCTGCTTCATTGATTACAATTCATTGACATTCACTGTGTAGATCACAGCAAAATGTATCAAATAGTTGAAGAAATAGGAGTTCCAGACCATCTTACTTGTCTTCTGAGGAACCTGTATGTTGGCCAAGAATGAACAGTTAGAAACATAAAACACCTGATTGCTTTGAGTTTGGAAAAGGAGTATGACAAGGTTGTATATTGTTGCCATATTTATTTAACTTATTTGCAGAGTGTGTCACATGAAATGCCACGCTAGATGAATCAAAAGCCAGAAATATCAACAAATTCAAATATGCACATGGTACCACTCTCATGACAGAAAGTGAAGAGGAATTAATAAGTTAATTAATAAGTTAATTAATCACCCTCTTAGTGAGGGTGAAAGAGGGGAGTGTAGGAGCTGGGTTGAAATTTATCATAAAAACAAACAAAAAACCCTCTAAGGTCTTGGCAAACTAATCCTATCACTTCCTGGCAAACAGAGGGAGAACAAATGGAAGTAGTGTCAGATTTTATATTATTGGCCTCAAAGATCACTACAGATGCCAGTTGTACTTATGAAATTAAAAGATGCTTGCTCCCTGGAAGGAAAGCTATGGCAAATCTGGACAGCATATTAAAAAGCAGACATCACCTTGCTAAGTAAGGTCTATACAGTCATAGCTATGATTTTTCCAGCAGCAATGTATGACTGTGAGAGTTGGACTATAAGAGAAGCTGAGCACTGCAGAACTGACACTTTCAAACTGTGGTGCGGGGGACTTAAGAGTTCTTTAGAAAGCAAGGAGATCAAATCAGTCAATACTTAAAGAAATTAATTCAGGTTATTCACTGGAAGGTCATATACTGAAGCTGAAACTTAAATACTTTGGTCACATAATGAGAAGATAGGAGTCGTTGGAAAAGACCTTGATGTTGGCAATTATTGAAAGCAAAAGGAAAAGGGGATGGTGGAGAATGAGATGCATAGATAGTCTTATGGAAATAATGAACATGAATTTGGACAGACTCTGAGAGATAGTGGGGGAGAGAGGGTCCTGGCATGCTATGATCCACGGGGTCATGAAGAGTCAGACATGACTGAATTACTGAACAACAACAATCAGGCAAACATATTAATAGGTAGCTGTGAATGAAGTAATAGAGAGACTGAAGATTAGAGAAAGGGAGGAAGAGTGAGTGAGTCAATATTCTGATATAAGAAGAGTTCTGTTTCTTCGTTGATCAGTAAATAACCCCCAAAGGAAAATACCCAGTTAGGAATGGACTTTTTGCACATAATGGATGATCTATCTCTCACACAGAGAATCAAATATAATCATAGAGAATGTCAAAACAAACTGTTATCAGTTCAGGCTTAGAAAGGAACATTGAATGATAATAAAAAGCAATTATAAAAACAACTAATAATAATAATTATTTACTTTTTGTTTTTGTTCCTTCTAGAAACAAAGGGAAAAATCAGATTTAATAAAAGTGGGACATGGATGAAGACAACCTAGAATGAGCAGATTGTAGGCTCAACTGTAGCCTGATTTTCTGATGATCATGATATCATTAATATGAGATGACACTCCAAGGATTTATGGGAGCAATCTTTGTCTAACTTCAACTAGACATCTGTTTATGTCTCTTTGGTACCTGGTGGGGTTTTGGGGGAAGTTCCCAATCAGTCAGGAATAGAATGGGGACAAAGTTATTTTCCTCAGACAAACACTGAGACACAGAAAAAATCAGGGAATTTTGTCACTTTTGCAATATCCTTGATTATAGCACACAGGTGTTCATTGGAATTTAAACCAGTAGAATTTCTAATCCATTGAAGCATTTATTTTCTTGGATAAATATTGCAACTTTTCACAACATGTGATGTGATAGAAGGCCATGTAAGAGTATTCCATAAGTAATATGGTAGTATATTTATTGGACTTTATCATTTTCTCTAAAGAGCCAAGACTTTCGGGTCTTGTAGTGAAAGAGAAAGAAGGTGCATATAAGACAAAGGGAAGAAAGAAAGAAAGAAAGAAAGAAAGAAAGGAAGGAAGGAAGGAAGGAAGGAAGGAAGGAAGGAAGGGAAGGAAGGAAAGGAAGGAAGGGAAGGAAGGAAGGAAGGAAGGAGGAAAGGAAGGAGGGAAGGAAGGAAGGAAAGAAGGAAGGAAGGAAGGAAGGAAGGAAAGA
>JAQQSZ010015951.1:0-11150 GCA_028646595.1 Phalanger gymnotis | reverse complement strand
CATGGAAAGATTATATGTGTAATTCATGAGACCTTTCTCAGTATTAGGGTAGTTGAAGGTAATATTCATATATAAAGACTGAGGGCACAGGATGAGTTGAATATAAAGGGATGATATCTAAAAAAATTAAATTAAATTAAGTGGTGAGAGAGGAATATATTGAGAGGGAGAAAGGGAGAGATAGAATGGAGTAAATTATCTCATATAAAAGTGGCAAGGAAAACAGTTCTGTTGGAAGGGAAGAGGGGGCAGATGAGGGGGAATGAATGAATCTTGCTCTCATCAGATTTGCCTTGAGGAGGGAATAACATACACACTCAATTGGGTATCTTACCCCACAGGAAAGTAGGGGGAAGCAGATAGGAAAGGGGGGGATGATAGAAGGGAGGGCAGATAGGGGGAGGAGGTACTGAGAAGCAAACACTTTTGAAAAGGGACAGGGTCAAGGGAGAAAATTGAATAAAGGGGAGCAGGATAGGATGGAGGGAAATATAGTTAGTCTTTCACAACATCATTATTGTGGACATGTTTTGCATAATGATACATGTGTGGCCTATGTTGAATTGCTTGCCTTCTTAGGGAGCATGGGTGGAGAGCTAACAGGGGAGAGAATTTGAAACTCAAAGTTCTAAAAGTGGATGCTCAAAAAATAAGTCGTTTTTTGCATACACCTGGGAAATAAAATGTATAGGGAATGGGGCATAGAAATCTATCCTGCCCTACAAGAAAGTAAGGGGAAAGGGGATGGGTGGGGCGGAGCTGGGTGACAGAAGGGAGTTCTGACTGGAGAACCAGGCAATCAGAATATATGCCATCTTGGAGTGGGGGGAGGGTAGAAATGGGGAGAAAATCTGTAACTCGAAATCTTGTGGAAATCAATGTTGAAAACTAAAATATTAAATAATAAAATATGAAAAATTTTTTAAAAATTTAAAAAGAATGTCAACGATAACTGTCAAAACTGATGTGTTTGTAGGATTGTAATGTGAGAAGGGTAAAGATGGTGGTTCCATTCATCATTATGGTAGAGTGTACATAAATTCTGACGTAAATGTGCTGTATCTTTTTTTTTTTTGATGATGTTATTTCTCTCGATTTTCTTTTAAAACTGCATTTATAAAGCAAAGAAAAGACAATCCATATTTGAGTACCAGAAACCAATCTAATGACTTCTTGGAATTGTCTTTACTAAGGCAAGTCTCAAATGTGAGAGCTCTCTTTTTTGACCAAGGAAGAATGATAGCCCTATGTGTGTGCTATGAGGGAAAGAATACTGAACTGGAAGTCAGGTTATTGAAGTCCTGGCTTTGTCTGCCATTGTTTTGATGTCTAAGCAGGTTCCTTCACTTTAGTTCAATTTTCTCATTTGTGAAATGATGGTGGATTAAATTATTTTTAGCATCCATTCCAACTGTAAACCTTAGTTTCCACAAACACATGTCCATGCTGACATAATTATCCAAACATGGCTTTGCAGCCTAGTAGATAGAGGAAGACCTGGCATTGCATCTTGCCCCCAAAAACTTGTTATTCATATAATTCATCACAAGGCCCTTAGTAAGCACTCAATAAATGTTTGGGTGGAATTGACTCTTAAGCAAGTTACTTAACCTCTTTAGGCCTCAGTTTCCTTTCCTGGAAAGTGGGGATAATACCATCTATCGTTTTACAGTATATACCAGTTCATGAGATTCAAATGAGGTGACTTATCAAAGTGTTTACTTGTCTTAGAGTTACCATATGAATATTTGTTGTTTTTGTTATATGGGGTATTGCCAAAACTTTTAGTTTAGTTTTCAGCCTAATGGCTTAAATAGGGCGTAACTTCACACTCAGCTTGAGGCTAGATATTCTCCATTCTCCCACGTTCCCCCTTTGAATCAGCCACGTTCCCCTAACTCTCACCATTCATCTACAGCTTCAGGGCAATTAACAGATATGAGCATGGCGGTGTAATAGAGACCTACCCTGAAGAGTCAGGAAGTCCTAGGTTCCAATTTCACGTCTGTCACATGCTGCTGAATCAGTGAGACTGAGCAAGACACTTCACTCGTCAGTGATGGAGATAATTCTCTAAGACTGTCTGTTACAGAACAGCTGCAGCTCAACATTGGTAGAAGGGGATTTTCTTACTGAAAATTCCCAATATACCAACAAAATCACAACTTTAATCTGGGAGTAAACGACAGGATCAAGTAATGGTGCAGGCATTAATATTGTGCCTTATGTGAGTTCGGTCTCAGAAGTATTGTGTCAGTGATGACTGCCACATCTCCATAAATATCCCTGTTATTATTTTGTGGGAAAGCACCAAAGTAAATCTGAATTATAGAGAAGTAGTAAATGTGTGGCTTCATGACAGAGTCAGTAGTCTCAAGTAAGATTATAAAATTGTAGACTTTCAAGCTGTAGAAGACTTCAGATTACCTTGTTTAAGCAACCTCCTTTTTCGGATGAGGAAAGTCCTCCTTGGTAGGTTTGTACCTGACCTAGAAGAGGATATAAAGTGCTGCTCACTGCATCTCCAAAGAGATAAAGGCTAGAGCTAGAAAAGACCCAAAGAATGGCCATAGGAATGGAAGAACAGATCGAAAAGAATAAGAATCACCTATCTTTTAAAATCAAGGGCATGAATCAAGTATAAAATTCATATCCTGGTATATTAGAGCTATTAGGATGTCCTTGAAGATTAAAGGATCTAGTTTTAAGATAATGAAAATCATAACAGTAAATCATAAATGTAAGATTTATTTCCTGGAAAGCTTATAAAAACTAACAGTAAAAATGGATTTAAGAAGAATTTCAGGAAATTAATGAAGGGTGGATCCAGATCAGGTTATTAAGAGAGTTTTCTGCATTTAGAGCAGGGATTGTGTTTTGCTGCTATTTATATCCCCAGTGCTTAGCACAGTGCCTGGCACATAGTAGGCACTTAATAAATGCTTATTAATTGCTTGATTAATCTCTAAATTTTTTAAGTTAATATAGAGGGAAACAAGGCCATGCATTCTCACAAAAATTACTTTTGGTACTACCATCAGTAGCAGGTATAGTCTAATACACCATGCATTTTAGTGCTTCTTAAAATTTCTTCTCTCAATAATAAACATGAAGGTTAGGAAGATGTGCAGAGAACTTAAGGGTACTGTTCTACCTTTGGATCTTGGGTATTTTAGTCATGGCCTATTCCATGTATCCATTGGTTGCTAGATAGTGCCATAGTGCATAGAGCACTGGGCCTGAAGTCAGGAATACTTGAGTTCAAATCTGCCCTCAAATGCTTAATAGCTGTATCATACTGGACAAGTCACCTAACTTCTGCCTTAGTTCAACTGTCTATAAAATGGGGATAACGATAGCACCTACCTCTAAGGATTGTTGTAAGCATAAAATGAGATAATACTTATAAAATACTTTGTAAAGCTTAGAGAACTGTATTAATGCTGGTTGTTTTTATTATTACTGATTGTCCAAATATTTATTAAGCACCAGTTATGTAACAAGAATCTGTGCTTGTTGATTCATTAATTAATATGTTATAGGTACACTCCTAGGTACAGCGAGAATCAAAGATGGGTGACATAAACCTTGTCCTCATGTAATTCAGTGGTAGAGGTAAAAAAAAGCATTGAAATAACTCTAAGACAGAGCCCCAAAATAACTTCAAAATAGGGGGGAAATGGTGGTTCACTTGTCATTTGGATTCACAAACATTTACTTTTCCTCATTTATAGCCACACTGGCTTTTAACCACTTTTCCCCCCATCTTTTCAATCTTTCATGAATAACCTACTCCTAAGCAGAACTTCCATGTGTAACAGCACAAACTCCACCAATAAAGATCATTGTAAATAGCATTAATACCTGAGGATAATAGTTTGAATTTCTGAGGACTGGATTTTAGTTTATAATTTAAGTTCCATATGGTTCTTTATAGGCCAGGTAAATGGAACCATAGAAGGACCATGTATAGTATAATGGAAAGAGTCAGTTAGTTAATAAGCATTTTTTTAAGTGGCTACTATATGCTAAGCAGGGGCAGCTAGGTAGCATAGTGGATAGAGTACCAGGCTTGGAGTCAGGAAGATTAATCTTCTGGAGTTCAAATCTGGCCTCAGAGACTTCTTAGCTGTGTGACCCTGGACAAGTCACTTAATCCTGCGCACCTCAGTTTCCTCATCTGTAAAATGAGCCAGAGAAGGAAATGGCAAACCACTCCAATATCTTTGCCAAGATGACCTCAAATGGGGTCACAAAGAGTCAGACACAGACATGACTGAAACGATTGAACAACAAATGTGCTGAGCCCAGGGAATACAAAGAAAGGTAACAGAGAGTTGTTGTTCTCACAGTTTGATAGGGGAGACAATGTGCAAACAACTTGGTACAAACCAGATATGTTCATGATAAATTGGAAATAATCAACAGAGGGAAGGCACAAAGATTAAGGAGGACTGGTAGAGGCATCTTGTATAAAAGTAGGACTTTTAGCTGAGACCAGGAGTGAGAGATGAGAGATATGGGGGACAGCCAGTGAAAACTTGGAGTCAGGAGATGGGGTGTCAGAGGGAAATATTAGCAAGGAGGCCAGTGGCACTTGATCATGGAGAAGGTGGAAGAGAAGTTGTAAGAGGACTGGAAAAGTAGGAAGACTACAAGGTTAGAAGCAAGCCAGGTCATGAAGGATCTTAAAACTCCAATAGAAGATTTTGTATTTGATTTTGGAAGTAATAGAAAGCCACAGGAATAGACTGAATAGTTGACATGGTCAGCCCTATTCTTTAGAAACACCAGTTTGCTAGCTGATTGGAGGTTGGATGGAGTGGGGAAGGACAAGGCAGAGAGACCAACCGATAAGCTATTGTAATCTAGGCATAGATTTACAATTTACATAGATTACAATTACAGGCCCCAATGAGGGCCTGTACTAGAGTGGTGGCAGTGTCAGAGGGAAAAAGGGAATATATATGAGAGATGTTAGAGAATTAGAGATGTTAGGTATTAGAGAGTTAGAGAAGGTATAAACAAGACTGGACAAGTAATTGGATGTGGGAGCAGAAAGAGTAACGATTTGAAGACGACAATGAGGTTGTAAGCCTGGCGGTACCCTTAACAGTAAGAAAGAAGTTAAGAAGGGAGCATTTGGGGGGAAAGATAATGGGTTCTGTTTTGGACATGTTGAGTTTAAGATGTCTGTGGGACATCACATTCAACATGCCCCATAAGCAGTTGAAGATGTGAGAGTGAAGCTCAAGAGAAAAGTTATAACTAGACAAATAGATGTTAGATTCATCTGCATAGAGATAATTAAATCCATGAGAGCTATACTAAGTGAAATTATATAGAAGGAGAATAGAAGAGGATCCAGAAAAGAGCCTTGGATAATACCTTTGGTTTTCAAGTGTGACCTGGATAAAGATCCAGCAAAGGAGAAGGAACTGTTAGACAGGTAGGAACTTGTGTCAGAGGACCTGAATTCAAATTGTACCTCTGAAGTTATTTCCTATGTAGTCAAGTCACTTAATCTCAGGCCCCTGGTTTCCTCATCTGTAAAATGAAAGAGTTGAACTAGGTAGTCATTGCAGTCATTGTTAATTCTCTGTGATTCTATATTAACTATATGAGGCCTGAAGAAGAGGTAGACCTACAAACTATCCATTTGTTCCCCAAAGCACTTTGTGTTCCACTGGAGAGTAGGGTGGAGAGATAGGAGAAGGCAATTTTAACCAAAACTTTTGATTTAGTAGTGTTGTGTAAGATGTCTTCTCTCTCTATGTATTGAGATTTATGGAAGGGACCAGTGTCTTAGCAATCTTGCAAGCCCTAATCATATTTGTTAACTTATTTGTATAAACTTTGTCATCTGAAGGAAATACAAACAGCTAGGAATTTTGGCTTAGATGTTGTCTTCCTGAAGTCAACTGGCACACATCTATGGATACATAAATCCTTCAAGTGTTCCTGGTATGTAGATTTATAAAACCCTACCCCTGCCCCCATAATGTGGTAGAATTGAATCACAGATCGGCTTGATTACTTAGGGGAAGGTATTCATGGGAGGGGAGGATTCCTTTGTTAAAATAATACAGTGCTTTAGTGTTTGTTGAAAAGGATGAATGAATTTAATCAAGGAGATTTTAGCCAGAAATAGTCAGTTGGTATAGACCTATCAAACTTAATGCAATAAAGTAGATAAAGGTAACTGAATTCAGGGGTAGTTTGGGGGCCTAGAAGGGGAAAGAAAGGAGTGTGATATTTCCAGTGATTTATTCTTTCTACTACTTGATTGCTTACCACTACTTTCCTCTGCTCTATATAGCTTAAAGTGGAATGGTTTTTTTTTCCTCTATTGCCAAATTATGAAGATGACCTTAAGAAGTGTTTAGTGCTTAGTATAGAGAAATAATACTTAAACTAAAATATCCCCATCTGAGAAGCAGAGATATATTTTCATCTCAAGGGGCCAGTTGCAAAGTAGTAAAATGGTAAAAATGATTTCAAAGAAGCACACACCATAGCAGTTGTCTGTCAGTCAGCATTTGTGGAGTTCACCGGCTCTATGCATGGCCTTATGAGTTGCATTGAGAGGACCATGAAAAAGAATCAGATTGCTCAAGGAGTTTATTTTCAAGCTCAGAAAACAACACATATGTGTACTAAAGATAAAGAAGATGAGTGACAAGTGAGTAGTAAGAGAATAAACCCTATAATAATTCAAAAGTGAGATCACTTTGAGGTAGTCAAAAAAGACTTCAAGGAGCAGTGAAATCCTGAGCTAATTTTTGAAGAATCTATAGAATTTGGACATAGGTTAGGGGAGGGGAGGAAGATTTTCCAGACAGAGTAGAAATCATTAGCAAAGGTACGGAGAAGGAAAAGCACATGGCATGATCAGGAAACAGTAAGCAGACACCAATGTGGTTGGATAATATTGGGAAGTAATGGAAGCTATACTTGTAAATATAGTCCAGGACCAAAGAGTGGACCCAGGTAAAGAGTTCGGACTTTATCCTGCAGACGATGGAAAGCTATTGAGGGGTTTTGAGCAGGGAAATGCCATGATGCAAGCTATTTTAGAAAAGTTAATTTAGCTGCAGTGTAGAGGACAAGTTGGGAAAGAGAAAGATTGGGGAAGCGGGAAACAAGTTAGGATCTTGAGCAATTGTATAGCCATGGAGGGTGAAGATGTGAAATAGAAATGGGAAAAAAAAATGTGAGAATTGTAGCTTGTTACCACATGGCCCTCCAACCTAAAAATTTTGAAAAAAAAATGCCAGATTTAGAGTAATTAAATTTGGAACTACAGAGTAAGAAGACAAGAACACTACAGAAGGTAAAAAGCCTCATGAAGCAATATTGGATAGCTGATAGACTTAGAGTTCCTAGTTAGCATTATCTACACCCAGCCCAGGCTTAGTACTAGGCACAACCAGGGAAAACAACCCTGAAAACTATTGTTTCAAGACTGTGGGTACCCATGCAGTTTCCCTGTCACAGCAATTACAATTAAACTACCCCTCATCTCAGAAAAAAATACCGATCCTTAAAACTCCAAGGCATGTAGTGGTTGAATCTCATAATTTGAATACTAAACAACAAAATTTCGAAGCAGATAGAAGAATGGTCTTCAAATATGTAGTAACATCAATATTACTAACATGATTATTCCATAGCCCTAGGCAACCAAAGAAAAGGATGGAACGATATATATATTACATATATATATTTTAAATAGGCAAAGAAAAGGATGATGTAGTTTTTAAAAATGAAGCTATACAATACAAAGTGAATGAAGAATGCAATACAAAGAATGATATATTTTTAAAAATGAAGCTATAATACAAAATTAGATGTCCTGCAAAGCTGGGCCTAATTGCCAACATTAATTCAACAAAGCTAATCAATAAGTCAAACATTTATTGAATACCTGCCAGGTGCCAGGCACTGTGCTCGGCCCTAGTGGTATAAAAACAAAAGTGAGACCATCCCTTCCCTCAAAGGCTTATATTCTACTGGGAAGAAAAATGTTCATAGATAAGTAAATATAAGATAAATACAAGATGATGATGATGGTGATGATGGCAGCCCTAATGACAGAGAGAATCAAGAAGGGCTTCTTGAAGGTTTTAGTTGAGCTAAACCTTTAGCTCCATAGCAGCTTCCAATAGATAGAAGTGAGAAGGCAGAACATTCTAGACATGTGGAACACTGTGCCAAGGTAAAGAGATGGGACACAGAATGAATGAGAAACAGACCAGAGCATACAAAGACTTATGAAGGGTAATGTAGAATCAATCAGAAAAGGCAGGTTGAAGTGAATTTCTAATAGACTCTAAAATTGAAAGAGAAGGGTTTGTATTTCATCCTGTAGACAAGAGGGAGCCACTGAAGCTTCTTGAGCAGAAGAGTGATACAATCAGCCCTGCACTATAGAAATATCCATTTGACAGATATGTGGAAGTTGGATTAGAGAAAGGAGAGGCTGGGTGCATGGAAACCACTTAGGAAACTTGCAAGAGTTTAGGAGACAGAGGATGAAGGTCTATTTTGTCCCTTAGGTTGGATGGCATGATATAGATAATAACCCAATGATTTCTGTTTTTAATAAAGAATGTACAGAATGGCTCATGCTTAAAAAATAATGTGTATTAACAGCGATGCTGATTATGTTGCAATGATCATGAACCAGCCGTATTTGCATGCCTATAGAACAATAATCTTTATGCCTGAAAACGGTTCAGAGATGGATTTGCCCCACTGACACTGAATATGACATTGTTCAGCTTTCCCTAAGGAGCCATATAATTGCATGCTGACGTGCACACCCAACTAGCTTCTATAACAAAAACACTAAGAAAACCATCTTTTTCCTCTGAATTATCAGGAACATCGGTAAATTAGGGTGAAGTGATTTCATACAAATTCCGTACAAATAAACAGCTCTGTGACTCAAAATGTTGATGCCAAGGAGTGGATCTGGTTCATTTTGGAGTGACTTTTTTTTTTTTTACATCACCTCTTGCCTAGGTTTGAAATTAGAAATTTGCAGACTTGGAAAAGGAGAGAATCAGAAAGGGAAATAACAGGCAATTGAGGAATGACAATGAGAGGGAATAATGTAGTCAGCCCACACATGGAATATTGCATTCAGTCCTGGATACCACATTTTCAGATGGATGTTGATTGACAAGCTGGAGCATATAGAAACAGGTGACTGGAATGGTAAAGACAAGAAGGAAAAGTATTGGGAAAATTTTTTTTATCAAATATGTTTGATAGGGACCCAATATTTAAAATACATAAGGAATTAATACAAATATAAAAGACCAAGAGCCTAAGAACAAACAGTTCTCAAAAGAAGATTTGCACATTTTTAGCAACCATATGGAAGATAGCTCCAAATGTCTAACAGAGAAATTAAAATTAAAATAACTCTAAATCTTCAACTTATACTCTGCAAAGTGACAGTGGCAACAAAGGATGGAAATAATCTATGGCCAACTATTGGGTGGGTCTGTGAGAATACAGATATACTGATAGACTTTTTTCCTTTTTAATAAATAAATTTATTATTTACTTATTTTTAACATTTGTTTTTCAATTTTGAGTTTGAAATTCTCTCACTCCAGTCCCTTCCCTATCCATTAAGAAGGCAAGCAACATATTAATGATACATACATGTGAAATCATGCAAAACATATTTCCATATTAGCCATGTTACCAAAAAAAAACCAAGAAAAATAAAGTGAAAAAATTATACTTCGATCTGCAGTCAGACTTTTAACTGATACACTGTTAGTGGAACTGTGAAATACTCCAACTGTTCTGGAAAAGAATTTGGAATTAGGCTTAAAAAGTGACTCATTCACACAGAGATCCTCCTTCTAAGTAAATATCTCAATGAAAGTTAGTGATAGAAAGAAAGGTCCCATCATATCCTCAAATACTCAGATGGATATGAGATTTGAGAGAGTTAGAGGCCGAGAGCAGTCTGAGTGGGGCAAATTTCCAAGCCAGGAGAGTCTGAAAGGCCGAAGGCACAAATCTGTGGGCTCGGAGAGTGCTTGTCATGAGGAGCTGCTCCAGACCAAAGCGGAAGCGGCTGGCAGGGAAACCCATGTGGGAGACAGGCTGGGAGAAAGCTGGGCGACCCAAACCGGCACCCACCGGCCTCCAAACATCAACTCCTGAGGCTTGCAGCCCAAAGGTATGAAACTCGGCTTATAGAACTTCCGGGAGACATAATGGCCAGGTAAACGGCTCTAATCCCTCCCCCTCTCACCCAGAGAATACCTCGGGGGGAGGAGGAAAAGAAGAACGCTGTAACAGGGGAGATAGAAATGGGGCTTCAGTGGCCAAATGGTAGTTCATCAGTCCCAGAAGGGCAGAGCAGGCAGGGGCAACACCAGGAGCCCAGACGTACTCTTGCTCCCCCAGGGGAAGTGCCCACACCAGCTCAAACAATAAAGAGCTGAGACCATTGCTGAAGAGCAACAGTGCTGGGGAGCACCCCTAGGGAAAGAGACATCAGGGAGCCAGACCCCTCCCCCATACCTCAGGAAACTGAAGGCTATAATTCACAAAGGCAACAAGTAGACTCACAATCCCCAGAATAAGAAAACTGGGACAGAGAGCCCTGAGCCCCAAAGGCAGAATTTTGTTGTAAAGCCAAGAAAAGGCTAACCAACATGAAGAAGAACGCAAAAAAACCAAAGACCATTGATTCTTTTTATGGAGACAGGCGTGATCAAAATACCAATCTGTAAGAGGAGAGCAATGACACTGTAGATACATCTGATACCTCAAAAGGTAATGTAAACTGGTCTCCAGCCCAAAAAGCATTGCTGGAAGAGCTAAAGGAATAAAAACCAAATTAGGGAGCTAAAAGAAAAAATGGAAAAAAAAATCCACTGATGAAATCAAGTCCCTAAAGAATAAGATTGGCAAAATGGCTATGGAGATTCAGAATCTAAAGAGAGAAAATGACACCCTGAGAGGTAAAATCAACCAATTGGAAAAGGAGACTCAAAAGCAAAATGAAAACACTAACTCATTAAAAATCAGAGTTGAGCAAGTGGAAATTAATGAATCTATGAGGAACCAAGAAATAGTAAAACAAAATGTAAAGAATGAAAAAATAGAAAAAAAAA
>JAQQSZ010015950.1:0-11150 GCA_028646595.1 Phalanger gymnotis | reverse complement strand
AGGAGAGAGAATTTAAAAATTATTGGACTACCTGAAAGCCATGATCAAAAAAAGAACCTAGATATCATCTTTCAAGAAATTATCAAGGAAAACTGCCCTGATATTCTAGAGCCAGAGGGTAAAATAGAAATTGAAAGAATCCACTGATTGCCTCCTGAAAAAGATCCCAAAAAGAAAACTCCTAGGTATGTCACCAAATTCCAGAGCTCCTAGATCAAGGAGAAAATACTGCAAGCAGCCAGAAAGAAACAATTTGGAACAATGTGGAAACACAATCAGGATAACACAGGATCTAGCAGCTTCTACATTAAGGGATCAAAGGGCTTGGAATATGATATTCCTGAGGCCAATGGAGCTAGGATTAAAACCAAGAGTCACCTATCCAACAAAACTGAGTATCATGCTCCATGGAAAAATATGGATTTTCAATAAAATAGAGGACTTTCAAGCTTTCTCAATGAAAAGACCAGAGCTGAATAGAAAATGTGACTTTCAAACACAAGAATCAAGAGAAGCATGAAAAGGCAAACAAAAAAGAGAAATCATAAAGGACTTACTAAAGTTGAACTGCTTTGTTTACGTTCCTACATGGAAAGATGATATGTGTACTTCATGACACCTCAGTATTAGGGTAGCTGAAGGGAATATACAAATATATAGATATATATATAGACAGAGGACACAGGGTGAGTTGAATACGAATGGAAAATATCTAAAAAAACAAAATCAAATTAAGGGATGAAAGAGGAATATATTGAGAGAGGGAGAAAGGGAGAGATAGAATGGGGTAAATTATCTCGCATAAAAGTAGCAAGAAAAAGCAGTTCTGTAGGAAGGGAAGAGGGGGCACTTGAGGAGGAATGAGTGAATCTTGCTCTCATGGGATTTGACCTGAGGAGGGAATAACATACACACTCAATTGGGAATCTTACCCCATAGGAAAGAAGGAGTAGGAGATAAAAAAGGGAGGATGATAGAAGGGAGGGCAGATAGGGGGAGGAGGTAATTAAAAGCAAACACTTTCAAAAAGGGACAGGGTCAAGGGAGAAAATTTGATAAAGGGGGATAGGATAGGAAAGAGTAAAATATAGTCTTTCACAATATGAGTATTGTGGAAGGGTTTTGTATAATGATACACATGTGGGCTATTTG
Source organism: Phalanger gymnotis (assembly GCA_028646595.1). Classification (NCBI taxonomy): domain Eukaryota; kingdom Metazoa; phylum Chordata; class Mammalia; order Diprotodontia; family Phalangeridae; genus Phalanger; species Phalanger gymnotis. Next base: position 9,998 of record JAQQSZ010015950.1, on the reverse strand, counting down.
AATTGCTTGCCTTCTTAGGAAGGGTGGGTAGGAAGGGAAGAGGAGAGAGAATTTGGAACTCAAAGTTTTAAAAGCAGATGTTCAAAAAAAAAAGTTTTGCATGCAACTATGAAATAAAATATACAGGCAATGGAGCATAGAAATCTATCTTGCCCTACAAGAAAGTAAGGGAAAAGGGGATGGGGGGAGTGGGGTGGCAGAAGGGAGGGCTGACTGGGGAATGGGGCAATCTAAAAATATGCCATCTTGGAGTGGCGGGGAGGCTAGAAATGGGGAGAAAATCTGTAATTCAAACTCTTGTGAAAATCAGTGCTGAAAACTAAAAATATTAAATAAATAAATAATAATTAAAAAAAAAAGATTATGTGTTTAGAAGTCAGGGTTATGGAAAAATCAGTTAGTCAGCCAGTCACTAACATTTATTAGGTGTCCTACTTTGTTCCAAGTGATAGGAACAATGTCTGCTTTTGAGGAGCTCACAATCTAATGGGGAGACAACATGCCAATAACTATGTACGAACAAGTTCAAGTAAGGATAAATCAGAAGTAACCTAAGAGGGAAGGTCCTATATTTAAGAGGGGTCAGGAAAGGCTTCCTGTAGTAGGTGGGATTTCAGCTGAGACTTGAAGGAAGCTAGAGAAACCAGTAGGTAAAAATGAGGGAGGGCATTCCAGGCATGAGGGCAAGTCAGAGAAAATGCCCAGAGCTGAGAGATGGAATGTTTTGTTTATGGAACAGCAAGGAGGCCTGTGTCACTGGATCAAAAAGTGAAGATCTAGAAGGACTAAGGCAAATGGGTTCAGAAGTAGTGGCAGTACATGCCAGAGGAAGAAGGACCAGTGGGAGTCCCATCTGAGCCTCCTTGAAAGAATGGCTGGAGCTTCTAATTAGTATCTTGTCAGATATATCAGAAAGAAGGGAAAGGGCTTAGCAAAAGATTTGAACTATACAGCTTCACAAAATTTTAGTGCTGGAATGCCTCTAAGAAGTCCTCTACAAATTTTAATAGTCTTATGATCTCTAACCAGGCTGGGGTTCAAGTTGAGGAATATTTTCTCTTTCTAGCTTCAATCTAACAAAAGTCCAGATGCAGATCTCCAAAAGCTAAGAATCGTTTTTACTTTCTAAAATAAAGTTTTATTGTATTTAAAAAAGTAAAAACCATTCTTAGCTCATGGGCAGTACAAAAATAGCTGGCTAGACATGGCCTTCAGATCATAGTCTGTCAGCCCTAATTTGACACAAAAGAATTCTATAAATATCATTAGGGTATATAATGCTTTACCATATACTTATCTCCCAGTACTCAAAAAGTATTCATTCTTAATAGTACGTGGGAGAGGGAGAATGTGCACATGAGCTTCTGTAGGAGGAAGTAATTACTAGAGATGAGCCAGAGAATTTGAGTAGGAAGAAAGAGAATTGTTGGGAAAAAATGCACATGGTGCTTAAAATGTTCTTACATGTGTTTGTTCCTTACAACAAACCTGTGGTGAGGTTAAAGCTAAAGAACCAAAGGATAAGCTGGTTAATTTAATAGCTCCAGATGCCCCAGGTGAGCCAAATACTATGTAGGAAATTTGGTCCACAGGCTTTGGTACTTTGTGAGGTCTAAGCTTCTAGGTCCTCATTCTTTCCCCACTCCCCACTTTCCTCCCAGTTGAAACCCAGGTGCCCTCATTTTAAATTTTAAATCTTAAAATTAAAAACCAGAAAGCTGCATTTCTCTTTTTCCTGGTTATTTTATAGACATGATAATTTTATACTCTGATAATACGAACAAAGTCTCAGTGCACATCTATAAGACTTTCTACAAAAATTATCAAATAGTATAGTCATTTGCCACATTTTCAAAAGACATTCTAAATTTTACTCTTATATTAACATAAATATACAAACAAACTTCACATCATTTATCCATAATTAATAACTATCTTCCAATGTTAGGTTCCTTTGAAGGGTTCTAGATTCTCTAAATTCATCATAAAAATCTCTAGTAATTCATTACTTACTTTAGAAACATGCAGACTCCAGCTCCACAATGAATAGCATGAAAAATGCAAGCTCCAACCTCCTCCCCATTCACAATTTCTTGGCAGCAAATATTCTGAGAGCACAACATGGTTCCACAGAAGAGACACAGGACTGGATGCTTTCGTTCATCATCTGAAGACCTTGGGCACCTTAAAAGCAAAGAGAGAACACTGAATTGAAGTTGAGGAAAAAAGGTCACAGTGAGCAAAAAAAGCAATATTCTAAGGTTTTGTGTTATAAAACCACGTGTCTATTTTCTAGAAAGAAAGTTCCTAAAATACCAAGCAATATCTCATCAGAAATACTCCTCTTCTTTCCCTTAATACCTGCCAAATAAATGTCATCAGAATATTTCTTGATAATTTCATAGGAAGAAAAACTTAAAATTTATACAAGCGTCATGATTTAATTAGGTTTGGTAATAAAATTCAAACTGAGTAACACTTATTTGAGTTGTAGAAAGAAAAAAAATTCATTGAACAAACACGACAAAATTTGTGGATTTGGCTATACAAAAATTCTGCATAACAGGCAAATTTCTCCTCCCAAGAGAAAACAATTGAACAAAAATATTTTCAGTAAATATGTGATAAAAATGTGACTTCTGCAGTCTACAACGAACTGAAAAAAAAATCTATAATACCCATTTCTCAATAGTAAACTGGTTAAAGAGAATGAACATACAATTTTCAAAGGAGGAAATATAAACTGCTAGCTAACAACTTGAAAAACTGCTTAAACTCTCTACTAATAATAGAAACACATTAAAAACAACTTTAAGGCACCACTTTACACTTATCAAATTTGCAATAATAGTGAATGATGATAAAATTCAAACTGGGGCTGAATAGGGAAATAGGCACATTGTTAATGGTAGGATTAGTTTTAAGTATCCTGAAAAAACAATCTGGCCATCACAACCTCAGCGTCCTACTCAATGTCTTATCACTCTCGCTCACCCCCACATAGCCAATCAGTTCCCAAATCTTGTCACATCTTTTCAATATGTCCCTTTTCCTACTCACAAAACCACTTTCTGAGTTGGCACATATCACCTTTCACTTGCACTACTGAAGTGACTTCATTAGTCCCTAGGTCCTACTTCTCTCTACACTCTTATCCATCCCCAAGAGGAGGTCAGACATGCCTCCCCACACGCCCTTACTCATTAAATTCCAGTAGCCCCCTACTACCTTTAGTATCAACTATATATGCCTTTATTTTGCATTTAAATTCTTCACATCCTACCCCCATCTTACCTTAATCAAATCAAATGAGAAAGTACATATAAAGTGTTTTGCCAGCCTTAAAGTGCTTTATAAATGATAGATATTATTGTTGTTGAGAAGCAGTGTAGTGCAATGGACAGAGGGACTGGCCTTGGAAGCCAGGAAGATCTGGGGTTCAAGCTCTGCTTCTGACATATGCTGGTTGTATGACTCTGGGACTTTAGCAGACATCACCCAGAAAAGCTAATGCTAACTTACACTGCATCAATAGAACCATACTGAGTATAGGAACAGAGGAGTTAGGCCAGTGGCGGGGAGCCTGCAGCCTCGAGGCCACATGTGGCCCTCTAGGTCCTCAAGGGCAGCCCTTTAACTGAATCCAAACTGCACAGAACAAATCCCCTTAACAAAAGGATTTGTTTTGTAAAACTTGGACTCAGTCAGAAGGTTGCACCCAAGGACCTAGAAGGCCACATGTGGCCTTGAGACCACAGGTTCCCCATCCCTGGGCTGGGCCTTCTGTCTTTCTTCCCTCAGAAGATCCCATCTGGTATACTATGTATCCAGGATGGTGCCACATTTTAGAAGGGACAATGATAGGCTAGATCATGTCAAGAGGAGGATGAGGCCACTGGAAATTGTATTGTACACAAATCAGAAGAAGAAATAAGAACTGTTTAATTAAAACAACAAAAGACTTAAGGGGAAAATGATCACCATCTCTGAATAACTCCTTACCTGAATTGAGAAGCCTGGTTTAGGAGATAGCTGTAGTCTTCTGGAAGTTCTATCAATTTATTTCTTTTTCTGGGGTACCTAGGAATTTAATATAAAAGATCACATTTCATGTAAGTATAACCTTAAAGCAGACTAGGGTGAGGGAAGAGAATTAGTCTCCCTCTGCTTTAGACCCTACACTGAATTCTACTAAAGAGGGCAAACTAATAATATTGAGATTCAAAGTCCTCCAACTTGTTCCATGTTTCTATTTAATTTTACTTTTCACTGCTCTTGTGAGCTGGTGAAACCCTGTTTGACTGGTTTATCCCCAGTCCAGGTGCATGTATACGAAGGCTTAACAGACTGGAAGACTGGACCCTGTCCCCCCTCCCCAGATGCTAGCTTGCTGTGGCACAGTTATAGTTAAGTTTCCTGGCTCCCTGCCACCAATTCCTCACTCCTTATTAAGCAATTCAGAAATTATACTCATTTTAGTAGTCTACACCACAGGGATCAAACACTCCACTATAACCAAATTAAAATACAATTGGGAATATTTAATAAAATAAAAATACAATAGAACATTAATATGTGATTTTCTAAGTCAAAATGCAGTTGGCAGAGATCTTTATGTATGAAACAGTATCCTTGTTTTTTTTAAAGGCCACTGGTCTAAAATTTCCCACTGCCTTGTACCACTGGTGAGAGGGTACTCTTCCATAAGTGCCATATCACCTGTCTAAAAACTCTATAAAAAAAGTTTGTGCCCTGAGTGGCTCTTGGCTGCTGTACAATTGGAGTGTGAGTAATGCTGCAAGTCCAGGCCACCAGCCCTGTGCTGCCCATGGAAATGCAGGGAAGTGGGGGCCACATACCCATGTGGTTCTCTCTTGGCATGTGTTCTATAACTGCTAGGCTCCCTCCTTGTTGCATTGTTGAGAACCTGTTGCAGTCAGATCTTCTCATATTACCCTTAGCCCATACTATGCTCATTTCTGCCTTTGAACACACTATTTCCCTTCTTAAATATATTCCTTGCTCCATTCCACCTATCTAAATCCTGCACATCACTTCAGAATATCTTCTCAAAACCCTCTTCTGTCACAAAGACTTCCCTAAACATGGAATGATTTTTTTTTTCTTTCTGGGAATTCCTATAATAAAAAAGTCTGTGATATACAATAGTACATTTTAATTTACATTGTCTTTTTTTTTTTAACATATGTATACATTATCCCTCTAATTATCTGCTGTAAGACTGTATATCCTGCTTTACCTTAGCACCATCCTGGGGGCACAGTGAAAAGCTCTGGGTGCTAATTGTTAAATTGAGATGCAGAGCTATGGTGTTAGTTCCTGGTTAGGTCTCCAGATGGGGTGTTCTGGCTAGTTCTAGTTCTGTTCTAGTTCTTTTATTAGCTTAGCTTATTCTGTCCTTCCTTATAATTCTATGCCCTTCACTCTGCTGTGTAACAGAAAAGCCGACCTTAAGAACAAAGTAGTTGTCACTAGAGACAGAGCGAAGTTTTCTACTCTCTAGGAATATTTACATAAAGAAGTATGGAAGATGAGGAAAACGTGGCAAAAGCCTCACTTGTGACAGTCTGAGTTCTGTTTGCCCCAGACACGCCCCACTCCGCCCCCTGCCATGTAGATGGTAATGTCATCCAACACTGGCAGGTCATTTCTGTGACTGCCTTTAATTAGGAGGATGATTCTCAAACCTTTTATATATATACCACAGACATACTGCAAGGGGTCTGAGAATCCATTCGTACAGCAAATACTATCATTCTGTTGTTTCAAAGGAGATGGTTGAGAAAAGGAGGAGAGATATTGGGCAATAGCTTGAGGAGACAATAGGGTCCAGTGAAGGTTTCTTTGGGTTGGGTGAGACTTGGGCATGTTTGAAGTCAGTAGCGAAGCAATCAGTTGATAGAAAAAGGTTGAAGATCTGGAAGGGAGAATAATTCAGGAAGCAATGCGCTAGAGAAGATGAGAGGAGATGGGATCAAGTGTACATATAGAGAAGTTAGTCTTAGCTAGTGAAAGGAGTAGCTCTTTATAAGAGCCAGGGAGGAAGGAAGGAAGAGTGAGAGATGAGATCAAGGAGTTGTGAGATGAAGAGAATGGGAGAATTAATTTCAGGCAAAGAACCCACACATTTTTTAAAAAGTGTACACACACACACACACACACACACACACACACACACACACACACACAATGAGAAAGAGAGGACAAAGGAGTAGGTTGGTAGGTACCTTGCATACACAGTGGCAGGCATAATAACTACTTCAGAATGCACAACCTGAGAGGGAAAGAAAGTTGAAAAAGTAGAACCTACCTGACCACAGTGTTTTTTCCTTTCAAAAGGCTGTGTAAGGCAGGATCAGAACACCACCTGGATAGCAGAACCACCACCCCCAACAACAACAAAAAAAGGTGAGTTATGATATCACAACTAAAGACCAATGGTCAAGAATGTGGCTTTTTTCCCCTATCCTTTGTATCCTATTTCTTTTAAGCTGACATCTTGTCCCTTATCTTATTTTCCTTTAATTCCTTTCTTCTATTGTTATTGTTTTTATTATGCCATGGATCGTGGTTACAAAGGTTGAAATGGAATAAACAATATACTTGAATAAACTTACACAGGAAATTCAACAGTCCAAAATTCTAAGAATACTAAAATTGTGACTAAAATTAGCATAACCGGTCACAATTACACTCAACACAAATCATGGCAGATTTTAAAACTGATTAACTGATTGTGGAAGAGGGAAATGTGAGGTATAGAAGTGAAAGAAAGGGAAAAGAAGAGAAGGGAAAGAATGGTGGAGAAAAGTAGGGAAAGAAGGGAAGGAGACAAAGGAGAGAAAGGAGATGGAAGAAAGGGAGGGGAGAAAATAGAGAAGTGAACAAAAAGGAGAGGAAAGAAAAAAAAGAGAGGAAGGGGGAAAGTAGAGAGAAGAATGAGAGAGATAGGAGAAGTGGACGGAAGTCATAGAAAAAAGTCTACAGGACAAATAAAGTTGAGTGGATGGATGATTAAAAAATTAATTTTAAAATGAAAATTTTTTTGTAAAAACCGGATGATAGGAATTGAGAAGAAAAGTACACTATCTTCCCTTTTGAGGAAGCAATGTCAGTAGAGTAGACGTTCTTTTGAGTGAGAGAAAGCGGTTAACCTCCTAGTTGGTAGTAATAATAGCCCTGTTCATTCACTGATGATCAGTCTAAGGCAGTCTTTTCAAATTTCTCAAGTTATGTGTTGTCCTGATACCAAATTAAAATGACATTTTGCCTACTTAGTACCTCTGGAGCAAGGGGCCTATAGCATCCCGATATTCTTGGAAAAGCAGGAACAGATTGGTGGGTAAGGATAAATAACTACAGAGTGCATTGAATTGACCTTCCTCACAAACTGTAAGAAAAGAAAAACACATTTAGTGAGCATATTGTCCTAAACTAGGGATCATATTATTAGAGCTTCTATTTTACATCTTTTATATCTTTATGAAAACGAAGTTTGCAAATAGGTCATCATCTGTACAGTGAAATCATATAAGAGAACAAAACAAAACACTGGGAAATAATCTGTGTATTCATAATTGCTAGGGGAAAAAGCCACTTACTTTATTAATAATCTTAACAATCACGAGGCATACATATTGGCTAAAGTTGGGTATTAGCTAATAGGTGAATTCACCCCCTCAATTAACACACCAAGAGAAAAGAATGAAGCTTATAGAAACATTAAGGCCTAGAGGCTTTCTTGATTCTTGAACTCAAATCTCAAGGTGTACAACCTACTTGGATAGTGGGCAAGAGCTAATTCAGAAAACCCTAATAAAAATGGAATGAGGGCAAAGTTAAAAATATCTCTTGGCTCTGGGTGACACGTTACTGTAGAAAGAACATTGGGTTTGGATTAAGAGTTTTGGTTTGATTCCTGACTTTGTTACTTTCAATCTGTGTGACACTGGGGAAGTCAAAACCTCTCTGGGCCTCAGTTATTTCATAAAATAATGAGATGCTAAGGTCCCTTCCAGCTTAAAATCATATGAGCTATGATATGATCAGTCAAAATAATAATGGCCAAATTCTAAATATCAAGCAACTGGTGTATAAGAATCTAAAACCAGATGATCCTGAAAAGCTCAGCTATTTAGCTGTCAGGCAGCGTAATAGGAATCTTTAGTCCAACTGAGTATTACTATAAGTAAAATGGACCTTATCCTTGCTTTTATATTAAGGAATACACATTCCCCAGGCCAGGCAGGGAGAGCTAGGGCATCAGGTAATGTCTCCTGTTGCTACCACCTATCATTATAGCCAAACAAAGGAAGAAATGATACCTGCTTTATAGAAACATGCTTCCATCTGCCACTGGCCTTGCCTCATGTGTGCATTTTGTATGTGAAAGGACCATTTTAAATACAGGCCAAGATGTGACTTAGAGAATATGAAGATAGCTTTCTATATGATCTCATTTCTGAATGACCTGTAGATGCAACATTAGCATGGGGCCAGGGCTAATCCATGTATACAGTGTAAGAACAGATTCTATGGGCAAGTGGTTTTCCTTGAACTTTATTAAACTATATTGCCTCTACCCTTAAGCTTGAAGGAATCAAATGAATTTTCTCTGGGAATCCCCAAATTTCCAGCTCTCTGGCTTGTTTTCAATATGGAATGCCATTCTTATTTACCTGAAAGTAATTCTTCAGGTGGTGGCACTCTCAGCAAATAATGGAAAAATAAAGCAGCACATCGAAGGTAAGGGGTAATGCCTCTCTTCACACAATCCCATAAATACCAACCAGGAACATTACAGCTGATGCATCTATAGGAGAGAAATTCCAAAAGACTGCAGATCAAAATACTGAAAAGAATAAAATCCTAAGGTCTTAAATTTGTCCTTCATTTTCTTAAAACAACAACAAAAACCACAGAATTTTTGCCCATATTTTATTTCATAGCTCTTTAAGACAAAAAAAGTTTAAGATTTGTTCATTTAGAATTTGTTCTATAATTTTCTGGGATAAAAACAATATTTCTAGCAACCTTCAATAGTTTGTGCAGCAAGAAACTATTCTTCCCCCTACTCTCCTCCTGTCTTTTTTTTTTTACACTCTTAGGTTTTAAAAAAAAAAAATTAAAGAAATTCAGAATTTCATGCTGCAACACAGTTCAGACTTTACTACCCATATTCCTTGAACCTATTCTTGAAAGGATTAACCTTCAGTAATAAAATGTAAATCAGAAAACTGTAAATCATAAAACACTAATATAAATAAGGAGTTACAATATCAATCTATATTCTCTTGGTTTTGCTATTTGTGTGGTGAAAGAGAAGGAAGGAAGACTAGGGAAGCCAGGCTGCAGACATGCCGAAACAAAGTGAAGTAGGACATTTTAAAGTTTCGTGGTATCAACATACTTTACTTACGTTACTTAATTGTTCTTAAGTGCTTTACTATGAGCAAGTATATAGCTAAATGAAATGCTATATGAGGGTCAGTTGGGTTATAGGACTGAAAGAGCAATTTGCTATATTACTGAAATATTCCTTTTAAAAAAGTTAGACCAAGATGGTGGCTGGGAAGCAGTGACTGGCGTGAGCTCCCCACCAAGTTCCTCCAAAAACCTATAAAACAATGGCTCTGAACCAATTCTAGAGCTGCAGAACCCACAAAGTGGCAGAGGGAAGCAGGGCCCCAACCCAGGACAGCCTGGATGGTCTCTGGGTAAGGTCTATCCCACACGGAGCTCCCAGCCCCCAGCCGAGGGGAGGGGAGCTGAGCCCAGCGTGCATGGCGCGAACAGACCAGACACGGACCTACCAGACCAGGAGACGAGTGGAAAGTGCCCTGGCATCCTGAAATACTGAGCTGCGGCATGTACCAGACCTCTCAACCCACAAAGAGCAAAGACATCAGAGAAGGTTAGTGGGAAAAGCTGCGTGACTGAGTTTGCGGTTCCGGCCACTTGCCCCTGGGGCAGCGGAG
>JAQQSZ010015949.1:0-11151 GCA_028646595.1 Phalanger gymnotis | reverse complement strand
TGTCTTGGCAGATAGACTCTCAAATATTTTATAGTGTCTACAATAACTTTGAATGGAATTTCTCTTTCTATCTCTTGCCGTTGGGCTTTGTTAGTAATGTATAGGAATGCTGAGGATTTATGTGGGTTTATTTTATATCCTGCAACTTTGCTAAATTTGTTTATTATTTCAAGTAATTTTTTACTTGATTCTCTAGGATGCTCTAACTAAATCATCATATCATCTGCAAAAAGTGATAACTTAGTTTTTTCTTTGCCTATTCTTATTCCTCCAGTTTCTTTTTCTTCTCTTATTGCTACAGCTAACGTTTCTAGTACCAAACTGAATAGTGAGGGTAATAGCAGATATCCTTGTTTCACCCCTGATCTTATTGGGAATGCATCTAGTTTATCCCCATTACAAATAATGCTTGTTGATGCTTTTAGATAGATGCTATGTATAATTTTAAGGAAGGCTTCATTTTCTCCTATGCTTTCTAGTGTTTTTAATAGGAATCAGTGTTGTATTTTGTCAAAGGCTTTTTCTGCATCTATTGAGATGATCATATGGTTTCTGCTAGTTTTGTTGTTGATATGATCAATCAAGCTGATAGTTTTTATAATAATGAACCAGCCTTGCATTCCTGGAATAAATCCTACCTGGAGTATTATTCTCATGATAAGTTGCTGCAATCTTTTTGATAATATTTTATTTATAAATTTTGCATCAATATTCATTAGGGAAATTGTTCTATAATTTTTTCTCTGTTTTGACTCTTCCTGGTTTAGGTGTTAGTACCATATTTGCATCATAAAAATAATTTGGTAGGACTCCTTCTTCACCTATTTTCTCAAATACTCTATAAAGTATAGGAATTAATTGTCCTTTAAATGTTTGATAAAATTCACATGCAAAGCCATCTGGCCCTGGAGATTTTTTCCTAGGAAGTTCAATTTCTTTTTCTGAGATGAGGTTATTTAGGAAATTTACTTCCTCTTCTGTTAACCTGTTTATATTTTGGTTGATATTTATCCATATCCCTAAGGTTGTCAAATTTATGGGCATACAATTGGGCAAAATAATTCCTAATTATTGTTTTAATTTCCTCTTCATTGGAGGTGAATTCGCCCATTTAATTTTTGATACTGGTAATTTGATATTCTTCTTTCTTTTTTTTTAATCAAACTGACCAAAGGTTTATCAATTTTATTGGTTTTTTCATAAAACCAGCTTTTTGTTTTACTTATTAATTCAATAGTTTTCTTGATTTCAATTTTATTAATCTCACCTTTGATTTTCCATATTTCTAATTTGGTATTTAATTGGGGATTTTCAATTTGTTCTTTTTCTAGCTTTTTCAGTTGCATGACCAATTCATTGATCTCCTTTTTCTCTATTTTATTCATGTGAGCATTTAGAGATATGAAACTTCCCCTAAGAACTGCTTTTGATGCATCTCATATGTTTTGGTGTGTTGTCTCATTATTGTCATTTTCTTGAATGAACTTATTGTTTCTATGGTTTGTTCTTTGGTCCACTCATTTTTTAGAATTAGATTATTTAGTTTCCAAGTAATTTTTAGCTTATTTTTCCCTGGTTCTTCATGACAAATAATTTTTATTGCATCGTGATCTGAAAAGGATGCTTTGACTACTTCTGCCTTTCTGCACTGGATTGTGAGGTTTTTTTGCCCTAGTACATGGTCAGTTTTTGAGTATGTGCCATGTACCACTGAGAAAAAGTATATTCCTTTTTATCCTCATTCAGTTTTCTCGAGAGGTAGTGCTTACTTTTATAATTTACTTATTTTTAAAATATTTAAGCACCAACTATGTTATTATGTATTAAATAATTATAAATATTTATTATATGTAAATTTTCTTAAAACTAGGGCACATAAATGTGTTATATTTGTATTATGTAGAATATATAATTAATTATATATAGTTTATATATAATATATACTTATATTAACAAATAGTACCTATAATAATAGAATTCTTATATATTAGAATAGAATACAACTTTTAGATATTGTGTTATTATATATTATAGAGCTTGTGTTTTTTATAATAAAATAATTTATTTGTATAATATTTGGGCTTCTTTTTATAATATTTAACCACAAACTATACATTTTATATATTATAGTAATATATTACATTACAATTATAACTAGTATTATATAAATGCTAGTTATTATTATTATTTTCATCCCTTTAAAGTTTCAGCACCCCACAGCAATGTCACATTCACCTTATACTAATTAAATCTTTGGTACAAAGTGTAAAATCCTGTCTGATTTCACCTGCATATTGTTTCATTCTAGACTTGAGGAGTCAGTTGAAACCAATGGATATAACCATTATGAATTAGGAAAGATTGCATCTTTCCAATTTGGATTTCTAGAAGAGATTATTTTGTGAATTCTTTGAAGATTATTGGCCACTAAGCATTAAAAAAAAAGTCACACAATTTTGTCAAGAACAAACTCTGGCAAACCTATCTGATCTGTGATGAAGTGACAAATCTCATTGGAAAAATAATAGAGAGTTTGGCTTTTGATTCTGCCTTATGCAGGTCAATAAGCTGGGAAAATAGATGCCATTTCACACAACGATTGTGCAGTGTATAGATGAGGGGCAGCTCATTCATACATAGGAATAATTATTGAGCGAGTGTCAATCTAGTGAGGGTCCAGGCAGAACAGACCATAACTGGAATGCCCTTGGAATTGGTTCTGTTTAAGACTTTAGTTTCTTCCCAGGATAGTGGCATGGTGCATACCTTGCATTAACTCTGATATCATGCTAGGGACAGAATTTAGCCAAGTAGAATTCAAATTTAAAAAGTTACTTAGACACTTTGATGTATAGAAGCAAAGATCAGAGCAAAGTAAAATAGTGCACTGGGCAGGGGTGTGGAGGGGGAAATTCCAACTTTAGAATTACAGAACAACAAAAAGAGGATTTAAAAATCACTAGATGATAAGAAGCCAGCAACCCACCCATTCATTCATCAGGCATTTATTCTACTATGTGCCAGACATACAAAGATGTAACTGAAACAGTCTTTTGGGAGCTTACATTCTATTGAGTGGTTGGGGATGGGGAGCAAGGACACAGAAAAGTAAGCACAAACTTATCACAAAGCAATTTCCTGAGGGGAGGGCTGTAGCACCGGGGGAGATCAGGACAGGCTTTGTAGAGAAGATGGCAGAGTTCTTCCACTAGCTTTGAGGAAAGCTGGGGATTCTTTGAGGCACAGGTGAGGAAGGATTGCATTTCAGGCATGAGGGACAGCTGAACAGTACACGAGCAAAAGAGGGGACATAGAATGCCACATACCAGGAATGGCAAGTTGGCTATGCACCAGTAATATAGAAAGAAAACATTACAGGGAAATTGATAAGTAAAGGAATATTGTATTAATATGATTCTACATGCATACATGTGTGTATATACATACATGTGTATATATAACCTTGATTAGATCTGTGTTGTACAGCATATATTATATAACACATTATATATTATATATAAAAATGAACTATGTATGTTGTAACATATGTATATATAAGTTGCACTGTAATAGTACTACATATTATATAGTAATATATATATTACATACTGTTGTATACATGGTATATATGTGTAGCATACACATATACTATGTATACAACAGTGTAATATATATACTACATACCGTTGTAGCATACGTATATACTATGTATACAACTACATACTGTGTAGCACTGTTTCAACAATCTGGCTAGCAGCTTCTGTGGGGGGGTCCAGATCCACCCACAACCAGCACCCAGAAAGCTGCCGGACAGTCAGAAAGCCCAGGTTCTTTTAATCTGCCTTAATAAGGAAAGCAAGGTTAAGGGGTTGGCAACCTTACTTTAATTCAGCACACAAATATCATTTACTTAGTTCAGGAGAAAAAGCCAGCACCCTGAACTTCAGAGCAAAATACAAGCAAAGCACAAACTTCAACAGACAAACCTTGTCTGATTCAAATCCCAATACATAGTTACCAGAGTTCAACAAAGTCTCAGCATCTGGGTGTACAAGTTGGAGGGCTCCTTAGCTACAGCTGCCCAGAGTCTCTTCATCAACACCATCTCAAGAACCCTTAAACAAATTACAAACAGATAGACCCAACACAATTCATAGTTACCAACATCTAGGTTCAGCCCTGGGAGCTTAGAACAAGGGCTGGCCCAGAGTCACTCGCACCACCACTGCTGAGGCAAAGAGCTCCAAGGAAGAAGAGGCCAACCCCTGGCTTTTATAACTTTGTCAGTGTCAGGGGTGAGTCACACATGCGACTCACCCACGTGACCTAAAATCATCACAAAGAGGCAACTTAAACCCACGTGGTCTAAGAGTCTCTGCTGTCCCAGACGTGTAAAGTAGGCCCTCCCTGGAGATAGCCCCACCTCAGTCATCAATCCACAACCACATAGGTTCCACACCTAATAGGGCTTTGGGCCTGGGGCTTAGCATTACTCAAACCAAACAAAAGCCAAACTCTTCAAGGGCACTTGTTGAACTAAGTGCTAAGTAGCCCATTTTGCTTAACAGCACAAGCATATGTATATCCTATGTATACAACACTGTAATATATATACTACATACTGTTGTACTATATGTAGTATAACACTGATATCTCTTTATAGCTATAGTGATATAGATATGTTGCATATAGATATAATATATGTAATAATATAATGGATATATCTCTGTCTATAGCTACATAATATGTCTCACTTCCTAACTTGGTGGCTACTGAACCAGAAAGGTCTCCTGTTCCTCTAGTCCAGCATTAGGCCAAGTAAGTCCCTTCCAAGTAAGGAGGGACTAGAAAGCTTTCAGGCTTAGTAGCCCCCAAGATAAGAAGTTAGATCTATCAGAAACGACTAAAATATTTAGTATTATTTTAACTAGGAAAGAGGAGAAGGCTGATGAGTAAGTATGTTTTTTACAAAAAAGGTCATTATCTAGAACTATGGACAAATATTCTCCATCTTTGCTGAGAACCAGGCTCAAGGAAATGGACATAAGCTACAATATGAAGAATTTGTATTCATCAGCAACAAACATGAAGTACTTAGTGTGTGGTAAACACTGGGCATATAAAGACATAGACAGAAGAGTTAGTGTTCTGAAGTTACAGTTCTGAAGGATGACATATTCAAGGAGGGGAGGAAGATTCACAAATAAGCATAATGGGAGATAAAATAAGGAGGAGAGTTAGAAAATGTTAACGAATGGGCTTCATGCAAGATAGCATGGAAGTGGTGCCAAGCTGACTTAAAGGAAGAGAGGGGTCCTGAGATGTGGAAATGGGGAGGAAATGTATTTTAGGCAAGAGTAGCAGCTTAAACAACTATGCTCATGGGTGGCAGATGAAGTCTCAAATTACCTAGGCAACTAGATGGTGAGGTGGATAGAGTGTTGGACTCGGAGCCAGAAAGACATGGATTTCAACGTGGCCCCAGATACTTAATAGTTGTGGTAATTAACTTCTCAGCCTCAGTTTCATCATCTATCTGTAAAATGTGAGTAATAGTAGTATTTATCTCATCAGCTTTTTGTGAGAATTGAATGAGCTAGCATAATGTGTAGGGCTTTGCAAATTAAAGCACTATGCTAGCTATTACTGTTATTGCTGTTGTCGTTGATGCTGTTGCTGCTGCTGCTATTGCTGCTGCTGCTGCTATTGCTGCTGCTGCTGCTGCTGATGATGGCAGCTCTGGTGGTGCAGTGGATAAACTATCGGACCTGGAGTCAGGAAGACCTGAATTCAAATGTGGCCTCAGACACTTACTAGCTATATGACACTGGGCAAATCAAGTAACCTCATTCTGCCTCAGTTTCCTCATTTGCAAAATGGGGATAATAATTGGATTATTGTGAGGATCCAGTGGAATAATATTTGTAGAGTGCTTAGCACAATGCCTGGCACATAGTAAGTACTTGATAAATGCTTATTCCTTTTCCTTCTATTCCTACTACCAGTCTACGATAAGTCTGGACATATGGGAAGGAACCAGCTGGTAGAAGGCCTTAAATGCCAGTTGATGATTTTGTATTTTTCCTAGAGGCAATGGGAAGCTACTGAAGTTTTTTCAACCAGGGAAATTACATGATCAAATGTGTTCCATAAGATTTTTTATTGCTTTTTATTTTTTTGATTGATTTTTGATTTTTTTGATTGATTTTTTGATTCGATTTGATTGATTTGGTTGATTTGATTTTGATTGATTTTGAAAAAAAAATCAATTTTTGATTGATTATGAAGGAAGGAATGGAAAGAGAGAGACTGGAAGCAAGGAGACTAGTTGGGAGGGTATTAAATCAGGCCAGGAAAGAGGTGATGGCATATAAAGTAGGTTGTCAGGGCATGAAAATATCCAGGTTGGTAGGTGCAATAGATGTTATAAAGGTAGACTCTGACAAGACTTGACAACTGAATGGGATGTGAAAGGGGAAAGAGGGGAGGGTGAAGAGCTATGGATGAATCTGAGTTTACCATCTTGGACGACAGGAAGGATGGTGATGCCCTCAAAACATAAATATATAGTTTTAGAGGAGGGACAAGTTTAGTGATTAGAAGCGAAGATGAAGAGTTCCCTTTGAGACAGTATGTTTGAGTTCACTATAAGATTTGCAAAAGAATATGAGACCATAAGGAAAAGGGAAGAGGAAAGGGCCCAGGAGAGGGCCAAAAGGAAAAAGAGCATATTCAGGAAAAGGGAATGCTTGTCGAAAGCTACAGATGAGTATGAGAAATACGTGATAGTATCATGGGGGATGGCAAGATCAAACAGAGTTTTTTGTTTTTGTTTTTAATGATGTAAACCTGAGTGTGTTTGTAGCCAACAACAAGGAGCTGGAAGTTGGGGAGAAATTCAAGAGGATATAGAGAAAAGAATTATCAGTGGGTTAAGTTGTTGAGAGATATGGAAGATCAGAGTAAAGGGATGAAGGGACTAAAAATTGTAATAAGGATGAAGAAAAGGTTTAGGAGGAGCAAAACAGAAAGAGACATAAAGAAATGAGAGATTATGATCATAGATCGCAATTTCAGAGTCAGTAAATCAACAAGAATTAATTCAGGAACTACTATGCGCCAGGCACAATGCTAAGCATGGTTTATGACCAGGGATGTGGTGTACTTTGGGATGATGATGAGCTCTAAAGAATGATCATCATAATGGGTGACTGAGGTCCAAATGAACACATGAGTCATGAGAGTCGGAAGTTACCTGGGTGGCCAGAGTTCTTTAGGAGATAAATTCTTCCATTTGGAAAATTCTTCAGTTAATATCAGCATTAGAATAAGCTACCAAGGAAAGCTGTGAGATCCCCTTTACACAATATTTTTAGCAGTGATAGGCAAACCTCTCTCTCCCTGCTTCTCTCCGAAGGTGGGAGACTATTGGGGTGTTACAAGCCTACGGTGTCGGACTTTTTTGTTAGGTTGGTTAGTCTCAATAAACTGTTCCTCTCACGCCTTTTCTTTGTTATAGGAGATGCCTCTCTGGGATGGCAAAAAGGAGGTACTGGAAAATGTAGGTGATATAAAAAGCATAACAATAAAAAATTTTTTTTAAAGAAATAACAGAATATCATTTGGGAATGGCTCCAAATCCTAGAAGAAGAGGGATCACCAGAATGACCTTTCATAGTCCCTCCTGAACAGGAGAATAGAAAAAAATAAGCCTCTTCCTCTTGTTAGGAAAAAAAAAAGGATAAATTGGTATGAGGTAGGGGGATATTCTGGTTTCTATATCCACTCACCCCCCCCATCTCACTCAAGATTTGCTTTGGGGAAAGGATTCTTCTCTTGGATCAATCTAAAACCCAGTTAAGTAGAGAATCCAAGAGTGAGACAAGGGCAGGGTTTTCTTCTCCATGCTCAGCAGGGCATGGTTCTTGTACCCTCCTGAGGGCCTTTTTGCCTTCCCAATTTGGGCAGCTGTTGTTCAGTTTTTCTCTTCCTCTTGAAACATGCGGGAGTCCAACTCTTTTTCTACCACATAGCATCTAGATGCTGAGTCTGGCACCAGCTACCCAGGATGTCATGTGGTTGTGCAAATGTCACCCAGTTCTATTTGTTCCTTTGGAATAGATCCGAGGACACTGGCAAAGTTTGCGTTTTTCTCCATAATTATTTTATGTGAAATTCAAAGTGGTCTGAAATCTATTTTAGAATAAAAGGAGCCAAATTTGAGTAAAAGTAAGGATTGGATTCTTGGCAGAGACATCAGCATATCTTGAAATGCAGTCATATCAGATTTCCTGAGAAGATGGTATGATGGCCAGTTCCAAATCTGTAAGACGTTGGGGAGTTTGTTTTCCATTCACAGCTTTCCTTCCTAATACATAGTATATTTTAAATTAGAAACAGTTTCCTATCTTAAGACATATCAGGTTAAACTCTCCTTTACTCCTGCTACTTGTGTTATAACCAGACCTATGGTTCCAGTCACAAAAATTCAGACCTCAAGGGAAGGGGAAGGAAGGGAATAAGCATTTATTAAGTACCTAATATATGCCAGGCACTGTGCTAAGGGCTCTTTATCAATACATCTCATTTAATGCACATAACAATCCTGTGAGGTAGGTGCTATTATTATGCCCATTTTATGATAGAGGAAACTGAAGCAGAGAAGTTAAATGTTTTGCCCAGGGTCACACAGCTCGTAAATGTCTGAGCCAGCATTTGAACTCAAGTCCTCCTGACTCCAAGCCTAACCCTCCTGTGCTCTGATATATACTGACTGTGTTGCCCTGGGCAAATCACTCTACCTTTCACTGCTCTCTGCAATGTTCTAAGATTCTAAGTTGTCAAGAAAATGTCAACCTGAATCGGCAGAGGAAGAAAAAGGAGTTTCTTCCCTTGGGAGTTCCCACTATCAGTGAAATGAAAAACTCTGTTCCTATTCCTGTTCCTCACTACAACATACTTGACAAATGGTCGTCTAGCCTTTCCTTATTTATGGCCCTGACAACCTCATTGTGAAGCACACTTCCCTAGAGCACTAGATAGGGGAGTACCCAAAGGTAGTACCCAAAGAATTACCTTTATGTCCTTGAATTTGAAATCTGCACTACCTATCGAGGTTTGTTCTTGTATTTTCATGCTCCATTTAGCAGCTGGTCTTGGTCTCCACTATTTTGTGGGCTTTAGTAATCTGAATATTTATTAACTCATGCATTCCTAACATTAATCTTTAGATGGAATTATGTGGGAGATAAGACCATTCCTCTGTATTTTATATGACTTCTATGTAAGAGGATCAGTTTGGAGATAAGAAGTAGAATTAAGTCAAGTATCCCAACCAACTTTCAGTACAATATACCTGAGTGGTAGATTATTCCTTCTGCTGGGCAAATACAGCTGTTTTCCATGGGAGGAATTGAACTGACAGGAAGGAGCTGTCCACAGATGAAGCTTATTTGGAAGAACAAAAGAGATGGGATTAGCTCACACACACTAGGACTCAAAAGGGTACCAGCAGGATCATTGCATCGAATGGGACAAGTTGGAAACATCCCTCTTTATATGAGCTCAAACCTGTTTTGCACATCCAGTCTTGTTTGACTTGAGGCCACATTTGCCTGTATTGCCCCTTGAATCCCAATGTTGCCTCACTGCTTCACTGTACTTGTGAATTTTGGACATGTGCCCTACCCCCTGTTCTGGCTTCCTTTGCTTAAGTTGCTCTGCTAATAGAACCTGTTGCTTCAAACAACCCTATGTCTTGCTTCTAGACTTTCTCTAGCTGAGATGTCCCTGTAACTGTTGTACAAAGGAGCTAGTCTTGGATCAGAAGGTTCCGGGTGACTTTAGGGACCCCTCTATCGAATCTCTCTTGCTCACACGATTCCACCCAATGGAACGTTGGGAACGTTAATACTTGTCACTCCTAAAGACTAGCCATTATCTCACTCTTTTCGTTAATCTAGTTTATCTGCCCTTACTTAAATGGCAAATGGAAACATCCTAGATGTAGGAGATCATTAATGTAGGACATTATTATAGGGGGAGAGATTTAGAGCTGGCAGGGACCTTCAAGGCTATTTTGTCCGAATCCCTTTGTTTTGAAGATAAAGAAACTGAGATCCAGAGATGTTAAATGATATACTTTAGGTATGTATGGCATATGCATGGCAGATCTAGAATTTGTACACAGTTTCCACGACCTGAAATCTAGTACTTTCTTGATTTCCCTATGCTATCGCTCACCTTAGTTGGCTCCTCCTCTGGACCTTCTTCCCTACCATGATGATCTTTGTTCCCCTTCAATGCTTATTCA
This sequence comes from Phalanger gymnotis, assembly GCA_028646595.1. Taxonomy (NCBI): domain Eukaryota; kingdom Metazoa; phylum Chordata; class Mammalia; order Diprotodontia; family Phalangeridae; genus Phalanger; species Phalanger gymnotis. The sequence goes on along the minus strand of JAQQSZ010015949.1, from coordinate 839 downwards.
CTCATTTTCATGTTGCTGTTGTGACTCCACTACCACAGAGCTCTCCTACTCTGGCTTATGGCCATTCCAGTATTTCTGCTTAGTACTAAATTGCTCTGCTTCTTCCTTTGTTGCCACCATACCTCGGCAGCTCTTGCAGTCCTTCTTACCACTCTTCTTAGCACCATGTCTCCATTTGCTTGCTGTCATGTCTCTTCTAACATTTCCTTGCATAACTGAGGCTGGACCATGCAAATTAACCTGAGACTCACAGAACCCTCAAGAAAGCACTGTAAACACTAATGGGGACTGGGCAAACATGGAAACCACTATCTGCACAAGTAACTGTGATACACAAATGCAAAAGGGAGAGGGAGGTATGATGACTCATACCACTGTTGCCACTACTGACTGTCCAAATCAGGCTGGTTTATCAGTGTTGTAGTCATCACCATGGAAGGATCTGGACCACAGCCCAGAATAGCACAGATTTCATTTTCCTTTTGTGTTCATGGTCTGCTCCATCGTGGGCTAACTTTTGAGAAGTATAATTATTTAATTGCTTAGTTCAGTGATAGTATCTCAAAATGTCCTTAGGTCTTTACTTTCCTGGCTAAGGTCACAGTTAATAACTGGTGTCTTTTAGTTATTTGAATAGAGAAGAAAATAGTAGAAGAGTCAATTACTATTCCCACTTAGCTCTCCAGTATAGAAACATTCTCCAAATAAATGGGTAACAAGAATGACAGAGTGACTTTCCATTGTTGTATGAGGTGGTACCCTTTTCTGATTTAGGGAAGAAACAAGAACAGTTATGAAGAAAACACTGAGAAAGTAGCTGACAGGTAAAAAAAAAAAAA
>JAQQSZ010015948.1:0-11151 GCA_028646595.1 Phalanger gymnotis | reverse complement strand
GGTTTCACACCTGACAGGGCCCTGGGCCTGGGGCTTAGCACTTAACAGCTGAAAGTACTTCCACTCAAAAGAAACAAAAGCCATGCTAATGAGACAATTTTGCTTAACAACACAGATATATATATGATCCTTTTTGAGATCATAAATTCGGCCTTCTTGCTACAACATGTTGTATTTGGGACACCTGGGGGCAAGCTACATAGGCAGTTAAGGCTGCCCAATGAAATCTTTCCCACCAGTATTTGTGGACCAAGGAAATGAGTTTGTCAGGGGCCCACTGATTAATTGAATGGAAATGTTCCATCATGAAAAGAGACAGGGAGTCAGGTAAACCAAGAAGTTCATTTGGTCCCCTCCACAATCCTTGGTGGGGTCCTTATGACACCCTTCTTTTTCCAAGTGGCTAATAGCTGACTGCAACATTGTTCCTTGGGCAGGAATAATCTCTTCAGGTGTTACCACAGGTAAGGAAGAGGATCCAGTGAAAATGTTCAATGAAACTCAATGAACCAAGGAGCTAAGCACAGCTAGCTTAGCATAGCAGTCAGCCAAGGCACTGCCACAGCTGTGGTCAGTGTCTTCCTCACTGTGCCCAGAGATTTTAATAACAGCAGTGGCTTTTGGCAAAAGCAAACCATTAAGTAACTGAGCAACATATGCTTAGTTTCTAATAAATTCCCCAGAAGATGTCAGAACCCCCTGTGCTTCTGTATCTTCCAAAATCATGTACCATCAAAAGGCAAAATTCCTTGGGAAGAGAAGAGGGCTGTGTGCCAAAATCTCTTAGGAGGAGGAAGGTTACAACACTCCTCCTCACCCCTTTCTCCTGATTTTTTCAGAAGATTAAGGTGTAAAGGCATAATTTTAGTTTCCATTTTAAATTTATGATCCATGAGGTTTACCTGCTATCTAGAAGCCTCATCTAAAAGCCTCGTCCACTGCCTTGGAAGTTCTCCATTCAACATATTTCTTTTTATCAAGTCACTTAGGTCTTTTTTGAAAGCCATCAGTAAACAAGGAATTAAAAGAAGGTGGCTAGTGGGCTCAGCATGACAGGCTAGAATTCGAATCAAAAGTGTGAAGGAAGTGGTTAAAAAATTTATAGACCAAATCTTCGGGCTCTTGCTAACAAGCTCTGATCTTGGCCTAAACGACATCCTTGGGAAGGCAATGGAGACAGCATCAAAGAGGGCTTTGCCAACCTTTTCTCCTGTGAAGACTGAGACTCAGAGATTTCGTCTAATGGATTTTTCCAATCAGCCACTAGGAGCCAGTGATCAACCTCCCAAGGTCCCACTGCAGTCTGAACTAGCTGATACAGGTCAGACAGGCCAGATTTACAGGTAGACAGAGTTATCTGAAATTCCTTAGCAAACCCAAGAGGATCAGACAGAACTTGTGGATATTCCTTCCCCATGACCCTGAGTTCAGCTTCGGTCCAGGGGCTAAATGAATAAATGGGAGTCTTAGAGCCAAGCACTTTTTTCAGTTTAAAAGGAATCTGGTGAATGGGAATTGCCAGATCCTTCATTATCAGTCTTACACTGTCCTCTTGTGGCCTCTTAATCATATGACTCATTAAGAGGAAGATAGATATTTTGGGGAGGGACTAGCTGGTTTCTTATTTTAAATTATCAATGCAATTTTAATTGTCCTGAGAAAGAGTTTGGACATTATCTTTCAAGTCTTGAAGTTGGTTTTTGGCTTCTTTCTTCTCTAATTTCATTTTACCTAATTTTTTTTTTTTTTTTTACTGAGGACAGGTTACTTTCAGCCTCCCTCTTAGTGATTTGTATTAACCATTTTTGGAAGGCATCTCATTTCAGATATTTAACCTCCTAGATATTTAGCCATTATTAAGACATTTCTGAAGATAATTTATTTTGTCCCAATCAAAAGTTCCCCAAGTTGGCCAACAATGACAAGAGATCATCTTTGGTTATTTTCTGCCAATTATCTAGATATCTGAAGGTTTCAGGGCCATGTAGCTATAACATGTGGCCTGTTGCCAACCCCTTGGGGAGGGAAGGTGTCCTTCTTAGATGTTGGTTGTTCCTTTCCCCGTGGTAAACCAACAACCTTTTGTTGTTGTTTTATTACTTCTTAGTTAAGGAAACCAGAGCTCAAACCAGAGTTTACCCCAAGTCACAAAAAATCTAGAGAAGCCTTTTCCTGGACTGTCTCACCTAGACTATACTCTATCCATTCAAAAACCAAAGCAGCTCAAATCCAAGTCTACTTGATGGTGAAATACACACACACACACACACACACACACGCACACACACACACACACACACACAGAGTGAGAGAGAGAGAGAGAGAGGGAGAGCTTACCTGAGAGCTCTCTCAAATCAGGGTCCTTCTTCCCCATAACTACAAACAAATGCAACTGAAAAAGATGGGTAGGCCAGAATTTGAGCAGAAATGATACTTACCAACTAGAGATCAGACATAGGTGGGGCTTAATGGACCAGTGCTGGTACCTAGCCCTACCTCTAGAAAGCCTCTGGTCAGTTCAAATCAGTTTCTCTCATCAAAATCCCACTTCTGACACCAATTATTGTTAACCAGAAATCACATCTACAAAGATCATGAATAAAAGCAGTTTATTACAAAAAAAGAAAGAAAAAGAAAGGGTGTGTGGGGGACATGCATGTTTTGAAACTCCTAATACTGAGTACAAAGGGGTCCAACAATTCAGGGAAATCTTTGGGTATTTAAGTTACAGCAAAAAAAGGAAGGCATAAGGGATGGGGAAAAGACTAATTCTCCCCCTGAAGGGATGGGTAAATGTAGAGTCACCTCCCCAATGGGGAAATGTTAGCCCATGAAGAAGGGATGGTCTGGTTTTCTACCGAGGTCCCAACTACACCATCAGTTTATCAGTCTGATTCAGACTGACTGGTGCCTATCCCGTAGCTGCCACACCTCTCAAGGGCACTCTGAGAGTTTTCTCAGGGCTAAAAGTAACAAATCAGCCCTTCATAAACAATAGAATCAAGCAGCTTCTAAGAGACCAAGCAAAGTTGGAGACAAGCATGCAGAAGGCAGGGTCTGAGGTGAATATCAGACATCAGTGTGACAGCTCCAAACCATCCAGTCCAACAAGGAGAAGGAGAAATGTAAAGGTCATGATCACAGACCCAGAAGAGTACCTGATACAACTCATCCCATGCAGTGATATAAGTGCTGGGTGAGAGGGTACAAAATTCCTGGAGTAATGCAAAAAGGGGCTTATTTGAATAATAACCACAGGGAATTGCAGTAAGGTCTGCAGTGCTCCCTGTAGAAGCATTAAATACCAGTGGGGCTCTAGGTAATTGGCAACAGGTGCCAAGGTTTCACAATCAGTTTCCTATCCCTTTACCTCTCCCCTGCCCCTGCAACGAAAACACAGAGGCCAGCAAAGGTATGAGACTGAACCAAAGGTGGGGAACCTATGGCCTTAAGGCCACAGGTGGCCTTCTAGGTTCTCAGGTGTGGCCTTTTGACTGAATGCAAATTTCACAGAACAAATCCCCTCAATAAAAGAAATTGTCCTACAAAACTTGGACTTAGTCAGAAGGCCATACCCAAAGCCTCAAGACCACAGGTTCCTCACCCCAGGACTGAGCAACTGAATGCACTGGGGGGTCTAGAATACAGGAAATGGCCCAGGTAGATCCAACAGTATTGTGTAATTACATACAAAAAGAGGAACAGTCCCTACAAGCCACAAGGAAGGGCATTTGGGAACTTCAGTGCAAAGAGAGAAATTCCTGGTTAAACACGAATGAATAGGTTCACCAGAAAATACTGGGTCACCTGGGGAATGAGTTTACCCAAAGAGCTGGCCAACACCAGTGAGGATGACACACTCTGGCTTTAAAACAGCTAAGAATATCAGAATAGTTAGTTCCCAGACTGAAGTGGTACAGGTTCTCACAATAATTCAGGGCCAGGCCCTGACAGTGAATGGTTGTATTAGGCACAGATCCAGCAGGGAGATAGGTTAGCCTGAGCAGCAAATGCCTGCAATGTGGTGAAATAAGGATACTCAACTGAAAGCACAGCAGATAGGAATGGTCCAAGCACAAAAAATACAGAAACAAATTAAGCATCATGATTTAGCAAGGCTTATGAAAGCATATGTGACATGAAAGAGAAATTAACACTGGGAAAAAGAGGCAGACAATGAAGATTAAAAATATGAGCATAAGGGGGAAGGTAAAGAAAAGGGTTTGGTAGGTGGTATGGGTAGCCACATAGCCCTCATTTAGGATCTTGGCATAGCTGTCTTCTTGGGATGCTGGTGGTTTCTGGGCCTACTGCAAGTGAACTTTGAGTCCTTCTCCAGGTTTGGCAAGAGTTTTCTTCAGGTGTGAGAGATGAATCGGTGCCTCAACCCCTTCACATTTAGAACTGTGGAGGTTGGCAGAAGGACTTTGATGGTCCCTTCTACCGTAGCTCCAAGGCTTTTTCAAGTGGTGTTTTCTGCAGACCCAGTCACTGTTCAGTGTGTAGAGGACCTCTAGAATGAGACTGAGAGACAAGATGATGAATTTCCTGGATGGCCTTAGAGATGCCTTGACAATATGAATGAAGAATAGCTTTGGCAGTAATCCAGCCCTCCCAGGGAAGCAGTGGCATGGGCCAACCTGTAAATATTTCATGTGGAAATAGAAACATTTTACCGAAAGGGCAGGTTCACAAATTAAGCAGGGTTTTGGGTCTGAGTCAGGAAAGATGAAACTCTTCAATTAATTTCACCTATTAGGTCTTCAAATTGCTGTTTATTCATTCAACTAACTCTGCGGACTAGGAGTGGTATGCACAATGCAGGTGTTCGATTATATGCCAGGAAGCCTATAATGATGAGAGATGACTGAACCACTAAAATGGGTGTCCCTATCACTATTTATTTCATGAGGAACCCCTCAGGTAGGAATAACATTTTCAGTTGGGGATTTGGCAACAGCCAATAGCCTCTTTGACCAGGAATGCCTCCACCCACCAGGAACTCATACTGATATACATTTGAATGAAGTCAATGTATCATACTTTGAAAGGTGCAGAGGGCAAGGGGAGACATCCAACTGGTGGCTTAAATGGTTTGGACATGTGTCTGGAATACATGGGGTAGGCTGCATAAAAGTTAAGGCTGTCCAACGAAATCTTCCCCACCAGTATTTGTGGACCAAGGAGATCAGTTTGTCAGGGGCCTAATGATTAATTGAATGTAAATGTTACATCATAGGAAGAAACAGAAAGTCAGGTGTTGCAACAATCTGGCTAGCAGCTGTCGTGGGAGTAAAAGACCAACACAAGCCCAACAACAAGAACACTACCAGCATGCCGCAAAAGCACAAGTTCTTTTGATCTGCTTTAGTAAGGAAAGCAGCGTTAAGGGGTTGACAAGCTTACTTTAATTCAGCATACAAATACCATTCAGTTAGTTCAGGGGAAAAAACCAGCACCCTGAACTTCAGAGCAAAATACAAGCAAAATACAAACATCGACGGACCTTGTCTGATTCAAATCCAAATACAGTCACCAGAGTTTAACAAAGTCTCAGCATCCGGGTTACAAGCTGGAGGGCTCTTAGCTACAGCTGCCTGGAGTCTCCGCATCAGTACCACTGTGAGTGAGAGCCCTGCACAAATGGCTCTGTCTTCTCTTCTTAAAGCATTTTAGATGTCATCAAATGTCACCTGAATGACCAGAACTTAGGCTCCTATGATTGGGTCTGGAGTTAGCACCACCCCTTAGTTAGCCCCACCTTGGGCCCCACCTTAGGTACCAATCCACACCCATATAGGTTTTACACCTAATAGGTGTTTGGTACTAGGGCTTAGCACCTAGTAAGACTCAATGAAATACACTGAATTACTCAAAGGAAACAAAAGCCAAACTCTTCAAGGGCACTTGGTTGAACTAAGTGCTAAGAGCCCATTTTGCTTACCAACACATCAGGTCACACACACACACGCACACACGTGCATTTGGTAACCTCCACAATCCTTTCTGGGGTCCTTATGACCCCCTTCTTTTTCCAACTGGCTTATAGCTAACTGCAACCTTGTTCCTTGGGCAGGAATAATCTCTTCAGGTGTTAATACAAGTAAGGAAGAGGGTCCAGTGAAAATGTTCAATGAAACTCCAATGGGAACCAAGTTGCTAAGAGCATTTTGCTTAGCATGACAGTCTGCCGAGACATTGCCACAGTTGTGGTCAGTGGCTTCCTTACCATGCCCAGATTTCACAAAAGCAAACAATTTAATAACTGAGCAACATATGCTTAATTTCTTATAAGTTGCCCAGAAGATGTCAGAACCACTTGTACTTCTATAGCATCCCAAAATCATGTGCCACCAAAAACCAAAATCCCTGGGGATGAGAGTGGGGAATATAAGGCTAAGTACAGAAATTTCGGGAAGTATGGGTGGGGAAAGGCAGGGTTACAACATTCTTCTTCACTCCTTTCTCCTGCTTTTTGCAGCAAATTGAGGTGTAAAGGCATAATTTTAGTTTCCATTTTAGATTTATGATCCATGAGGGTAGCCCGATATCTAGAAGCCTCATCCAGAAGCACCACCTGTCTCTGAAGTTTGCCATCCCAACAAATTTCTTTTCATCAAGTCATTTAGGTCTTTTTGAAAGCCATCAGTAAGCAAAGAATTAAAAGTAAGGCAGCTAGAGGGTTCAGCATGACTTAGGCCAGAATTCAAATCAAAAGCTTGAAAGAAATGATTGAAAAACGTGTAGATCAACTCCTTGGGTTCTTGCTGACAGGCTCTGATCTTGGCCCAATCAAGAGGCCTTGGGAAGGCAATGGGGATGGTATCAAAGAGGGTCTTGTGAACCTTTTCTGTTCTTGAAGATGAGCCTGTGAAGACTGAGACCCAGAGATTTCATCTAATGGATTTTTCAATCAGCCACTAGGAGCCAGTGATCAACCTCCCAAAGTCTTGCTGTAGTCTGAACTAGTTGATAGAGGCAGGCCAGGTTTATAAGTTGGCAGGGTTATCTGAAATTCCTTAGCAAACCCAAGAGGATCAGACAGAACTTGTGGATATTCCTTCCCCATGACGTTGAATTCAGGTCTGGTCCATGGACTAAATGAATAAATGGGAGTGTTAGAGCCAAGCACGTCTTTCAGTTTAAAAGGAAATTGGGCAATGGGAATTGCCGGAAGATCCTTCATTATCAGTCTTAGGCTGCCCTCTGGTGGCCTTTTTATCAGCTGGGTTTGACAAGCCCACATGCCTCCTTTTTCTTGCTTTAAATTATCAATACAATTTTAATTGTTCTGAGAAAGTTTGAACATCATCTTGCAAGGCTCAAACCTGGTTTTTGGCTTCTTTCTTCTCTAATTTCATTTTATCTTATATTTCTTTTACTGAGGAAAGGTTACTTTCAGCCTCCCTCTTAGTGGCTTCTATTAGCCATTTTCCAGATATATTATCAAGACATTTCTTAAGATAATTTATTTTGTCCCAACCAAAAGTTCCCCAAGTTGGCCAACAATGACAGTGATCATCTTTGCTTATTTTCTGCCAATTACCTAGATACCTGCAAGCTTCAGGATCATATAGTTGTAACATGTGGCTCGTGGATGATCCCCTGGGGTATCCTCCTAAATTTTTAAATATTCCTTTACCCATGGTAAACCAAAAAAACCTTTGTTGTTGTCATTTTATTACTTCCTAATTAAGGAAACCAGAACTCAAACCAGAGCTTACTTCTTTCCACCAAAGATCTAGAGAAGTCCCATGCAGGATTGTCTCAGCATCAGGGCTTCTTAAACTTTTTCCACTCATGACACCTTCTGCACTTCCTAGACCTATAGGGGGTCTAACATTGCTAGACTATACTCTATCCAATCAAAAACCAAAAGCAGTTCAGGTCTGGTTTTGATTGGTCACACACACACACACACCAAAGAACCTTCCCTGAGAATTCTCCAGAATTGAGGTCCTTCCTCCTCATAGCCACAAACCACCTGATTTCTCTTGTAATAATAAACTGAACTGACAATGACGAGAGTCCAGAATTTGAGCAAAGAAAACACCAAATCAGAGATCAGAAATGGGCAGAGTTCAGCGAACAAGGGCTGGTACCTAGCCCCACCTCTAGAAAGCCTCTGGTCAGTTCAAATTATTTTCTCTCATCAAAATCCTACTTTTGACATCAATTACTGTTAACTAGAAATCACAACTACAAAAGTTATGAATCAAAAAGTTTTATTACAAGAGAAAGAAATCAGGGACATGCATGTTGGAACTCCTGATACTTAATACAAAGGAGTCCCACAATGCAGGGAAAGAGCTGGGTATTTAAGTTACAGCAAAAAGAAGAAGTCATAAGGGAGGGGGAAAGGACTAATCCCCTTCCCAAAGGGATGGATAAAGGCATGATCTCTTCCTCAAGGGGATGGGGTAGGGGACAGAGCAAGAGTGAGCCTATTTTTCTTCCTCCGTGGGAAAGGCTAGCTCATGAAGATGGGATGGTCTGCTTATGTACCAAGGTCCCAGCTGTACCAACAGCTTATCAAATTGGTTCGGACTGACTAGTGCCTGTCCTGTAGCTGCTACAACTCTCAGGGGCACTCTGAGAGTTTAGTCAGGGTTAAAGTAGCAAATCAAGCCAGCTTGGGTGGGGGTGGGCAGCATTGTTCCAATTCTTGACTTGTTCTAAGCCTCTTGCATCCCTGAGTCCAAGTATTTCTAGAAAATATGGCAACTCAAAAAATCAGGTTAAGTTGTCTTTAGAGTCACATCCCTAAGAAAGTTAACTATACAACTTGGGAAAGGACGGTTTTTAGTAAGACATAGGGATTTAACAACAATACGTGCTAAAATTATAAAGGAAATAATCAATGGAGTGAACATAGTCTGGGTGAAATGTACACTTTAAGCAAGTAAAGGAAAGTTGTGTAGTCTGAGTAATGAGTTTTGGAGATATGGAAAGAAATAAGAAAGGCTTGAGGGAAGAAAACGGAAAGTAATAAGGAAGGTTTGAGTTTTCAAACCACAAGAGAGATATATAAAAATGAAAAGAATGTTTAAGCATGTTGAGAAGGCTTTAGTAAGTTTTGGCTTTGTTTAAGGTTGATTTAAGGTTTGTTTAAGGTTGTGGTAAACTTCGTGTGTTTATTTTATGGAAACTAGAATAAAAAAAAATTACAGCTTAATTTAAAGGTCAATGGAGAAAAGTTATAGACGGTTAGAAGTCAATAATGTCAATGACTTCTTTCTGAGATTATAGATACTAGATTTTAATTAAATTACAATGTGCTCTTACATGTGATACTTATGGTAGATTAAAACTGAATATCAGACTGCCACGTTTAAAATCTTTGGTAGTGGATTGGCTAGAAATCCCAAACCCCACAGTATGAAATGTTTAGAATAAATAGCCCTTGTGTAAAATACAATACTAAAGAACAGAAATGATAAATTGAGATACTGTGTGACACCATTTGGAAAATAGATCCAGGTATAACTGAATTTATTCTGATCTCATTTTAAGTGAAATATGTCTCTCCTAACAAGATGCTTTTGATAAATCATAATTTATTTTACTATTTGGCATTAAAACAAAGTGTTAGAAAAATGCATGGATCATAGAACTTGTTAGCTGTGTGGTCTTAAACCCTTACCTCAGCTTACTAATTCATTAACTGTATGTTATAGTTAATTTCAGAAACACTCTATTCACTCTAAGTATACTCTTTCTACCTGCCTAATGATGATTTTAAAATTCTTAGGGGATATATTTGTGTGTGTGTATGCATATATTCCTATACATCACATCTTTCCATTTGGAAATATAAACAATTCAACCTTATTAAGTTCCTTATGATTTCTTACTCATATTTACCTTTTTGGGGGCTTTTCCCAAGTCTTGTATTTGAATGTCACATTTTTCTAGTCTTTTCATCAAAAAATGCTTGAAAGTCCTCTATTTCATTATATATATACACATATATATATGCATATATATATATATTATACTCAGTTTTGCTGGGCAGGTTTTTCCTGGTGGTAATCTTAGTTTCTTTGCTATCTGGAATATCACATCCTAAGCCCTCCTTTTTAGTAGTAGTTGCTAAATCTTGTGTAATCCTGATTGTGGCTTTATCATATTTGAATACTTTCCTTCTGACTATTTTCAGTATTTCTTTTTTGATCTGGAAACTCTGGAATTTGGCTATATTATTCCTGGGTTTTTAATTTTGGGGTCTCTTCCAGGATTCTTTTAATTTCTACTTTGTCATCTGGTTCTGTAATATCTGGGAAGTTTTCCCATATGATTACTTGAAATTTGATGTCTAGGATAATTTTTGATTTTGGCTTTCAGGTAGTCTAATAATTCTTAAATTATTTCTCTATGTATTTTCCAGGTCGGTTGTTTTTCCTGAGATATTTCACATTTTCTTCTACTTTTTCATTCTTATGACTTTGTCTCATTGTTTCTTGATGTTTCTTGGAATCATTAGCAGAAGCTAATTGACCAATTCTACTTTTAAAGAGATTTTTACTAAGAAATTATAATTTATTATTAAGAAAACATTTTCTTCTTTTACTATTTAGACTTTTTAAAGATTTTTTTCAGTATTTTTGTGCCTTTCATGTTTGGTATTTTTCTTTTAACAAACTATTACTTCTCTTTTCATCTCTTTCTTGCATTGCTCTCATTTCTTCTCATTGCTCCTATTTTTTCCTCCATCACTTTTATTTTTAAAAATCTTTTTTTGTGCTATTTTTTGAATCCTTCCTTAGCTCTTCCAGGAATTCTTGTCAGGCTTGTGTCCAATCTGCACTTTTTTTTTTCCTTTGAGGCTTTGCTTTTAGATATTTTCAATTCATAGTTTTCTTCTGAGTTTATGTCTTGAGCTTCCCTATGATCAAATTTTTTTTCTGTTTGCTCACTTTTCTGTAGGAATCCCCCCAAAACCCTTGGGGACCCCCTGACCCCAATTAGACCCGCTAAAAGGGAAAGATGAGGTGGAAGTCAATAAGCAGATTAACTTCGTTTATTCTTAGCCCGGCTGAGACTTATATACCCTAAACATTGTTTACAATCTACAAGTGAATACATCATTCAGTGACAGCTTTGATCTAAGAATGTAGAATAACAAGAGTAGAATAACAAGAATGTTTAGTC
>JAQQSZ010015947.1:0-11151 GCA_028646595.1 Phalanger gymnotis | reverse complement strand
GCAACATTAAGGGGTTAACAATCTTACTTTAATCCAACACATACATATGAACTCACTTAGTTCAAGAAGAAAAGCCAGCAGCCTGAACTTTAGAGCAAGTACAAACAAATTAAAAACATACACTATGTAAACAGACCAAGTCACAATTCATAGTTACCAAAAAGCATCAACATCTCGATCCAAGAGCCAGGGAGCTCTTAACAACAGCTGGCCCAATCATGCACCAATCCTCCTGTGGCTCAGAGCCCCAAATAAACAGCTCTCTTTTCTCCTTTTATACAGTCTTTACCATCATCAAATATCATCTGAGCTACCAGAACTTAGATGCCTACTATTTCCTCTGGTCTCAGCAACTTCCCTTAGGATCCTGAGGGCTTCATGCCCACATAGCTTAACATAGTAATAGTAATTAGGGTTTTGTGCCTGGGGCTTTGCACCTAGTAAGGCTCAATCAAAGACACTTAACTTAGCATTCTAAAAGAGCAAAAAAGTCCCACCTTAATTAATATTACACAAGTTTAGCAATCTTGATGTCAGACAAAGCAAAAGCAAAAATAGATCTAATTGAAAGAGATAAAGAAGGAAACTATATCCTTCTAAAAAGTATCAAAAAACAATGAATAAATGTCAGTGTTAAACACCTATGCACCAACTGGTATAATATCAATATTCTTAGAGGAGATGTTAAGTGACTTACAGGAAGAAAAAGACAGCAAAACTATACTAGTAGGGGAACTCAACCTCCCCCTCTCAGAGCTAGATAAATCTAAACACAAAATAAAGAAGAAACAAGTTAAAGAGGTGAATCAAATTTTGGAAATCTTAGATACAGCAGATTTCTGGGGAAAACTGAATGGGGATCAAAAAGAATATACATTTTTCTGAGTGGTGCATGGCACCTACACAAAAACTGACCATTTACTAGTATACAAAAACCTCACAATCCAATGCAGAAAGAAAGAAATATTAAATGTGTCTTTCCCAGATCATGATCCAATACAAATTACCTATAATAAAAGTTATAGACTAAATATTAATTAGAAATCAAATAATCTAATCCTAAAGAATGAGTGGGTCAAACAACAAATCATAGAACCAATCAATAACTTCATTCCAGGGAATGACAATAATGAAACAACGTACCAAAACTTATGGGGCAGAGCCAAAGCACTTCTTAGAGGAAATTATATATCCCTAAATGCTTACATGATTAAAATAAATAAAGAGGAGACCAATGAGTTGGAGATGTAACTTAAAAATCTAGAAAAAGAGCAAATTAAAAATCCCCCAGAATTAGAAATTCTGAATACTAAAGGAGAGATAATAAAATTCAAATTAAAAAATGATTGAACTAATAAATATAACTAAGAGCAGGTTTTATGGGAAAAAATTAAATCGATAAACCTTTAGTTCATTTGATTTTTAAAAAGAAAGAAGAAAGGCATTATCATTATCAAAAAAAAAAACATTATCTTTATGAAAGGGGTGAACTCAATGAAGAGGAAATTAAAACAATAATTAGGACCTCCTTTCCCAACTTTATGCCAATAAATCTGAAAGTTTGTCTTGGTCCCAGGAAGGGCAAATTTATCTGAGATAAATGGGAAGAAGCTAGTGGTTGAAGATTTTTGAATAACATGAGATGAAGAGGAAGAGAAAAAGGAAATCCCTTATAGAATAATTTCAGTTTTCTTGGTAAAGGAGAGGTCAATGATTTATAGGGTGAGGGGAAGGGGTCCTATTGGAGACTTGGAGAAATACTAGATGGTTTGCATCAACATATAGGATAATGAATCAAATTGGGAAGTTATAAAGTGCTTGCCTAGCTATAGTGAGGGTCCATTTGCTATTAGAAAATATAATTTTTAGTGTGCTCAGTCAATACAGTGCTCTGATTTCCTGTTGTTCTGTTCAACAGCATATGAATAAGATTCATAGATGTGATTGGTGGTATTAAGTGACACTAGCAATAGGACAAGGATAAGAGGGAATCAGATATGGAGAATAGTATATATTAGAACGCTTACGCAAAGGGCTCAAGAGAGGAAAGGGAGGAGAGTTTAACCAGTATGATGTGAAATGAGTACAGCCATTCAGCAATTTGATCACGCTTTAATATTACCTTTCTTTTGGATTGGGATGTAAAATTGATCTTTTCCAATCCAGTTGCCACTGCTGAGTTTTCCAAAATTGCTAGCATATTGTGAGGAACACTTTAATAGCGTGGTATTTTAGTATTTTATTTAGTATTTTATTTTCCCCCAAATTACACATAAAAACAAATTTTAACATTCCTTTTCAAAAATTTAAGTTCCAAATTATCTTTCTTCCTCTCTCTGCACCACCCTCATTGAGAAGGCAAGAACTGAGACACAGGCTATACATGTATAATCATGCAAAACGTATTTCATATTAGATATATTGCAGAAGTAAAAACAGAATCCCCTCCAAAAAAACCCTCAGGAAAAATAAAGAAAGTGAAAAAGAATGCCTCAATCTGTGTTCAGACCCCATCAGTTCCTTCTTTGGAGACAGATAGCATTTTTCGTCCTGAGTCCCTGCAAGTTGTTCTGAATCACTGCATTGCTGAGAATAGCAAAGTCCTTCACAGTTGATCATCCCAGAATATTGATGTTATTTTGTAGATAGTACATTTCACTTTGATCCTGTTCATACAAGTCTCTCCAGGTTACTCTGAGAGCATCTTGATCATCATATCTTATGGAATAATAGCATTCCATCGCAATAACATAGCACAGCCTGTTCAGCTATTCTCCAGTTGATGCTCATCCCCTCAATTTCCAATTTTCTGCCACCAGAAAAGAGGTGCTATAAATATCTTTGTAAATATAAGTCTTTTCCTTTTTAAAAAATCTTTTTTTGGGATACAGGCAAAGTAGGGGTATTGCTAGGTCAAAGAATATACATGGTTTTATAACTCTTTGGGCATAGTTCAAAATTGGTCTAAACAATGGTTGAATCAGGTCACAACTCCACCAACAATGTACAAATATCTCATTTTTACCACAACCCCTCCAACATTTGTCACTTTTCTTCTCTGTCCAATTAGCCAATGTAAGGGGTATAAGGGAGTATTTCAGAATAGTTTTAATTTTCGTTTCAATGATTAATAGTTATTTAGGGCTTTTTAATATGACTTTAGCTACCTTTAATTATTTCTCCTAAAAAACTATTCATATCTTTTGATGATTTATTAATTGGGAAATGGCTCTTATTTCTATAAATTTGACTCAATTCTCTACATATTTCAAAAATGAGGCCTTTATCAGAGAACTTTGCTTCAATTTTTTCCCCATAGTTAAGACTGCCAAATGCATTTCCCTCTATTCTATTCCCCCTTGTTTATTCTATTCTCTCTCACTTTTCATTCTGTCTCTCTTCAAAAGTGTTTTGTTTCTGACTATTGGCTCCTCCCAATCTACCCTCCCTTTTATCACCCCCTCTTATCTTATCTTTTTTCCTTTCTACTTTCCTATATGGCAAGATAAATTTCTATAGCCAATTGAGTGTATGCATTATTTCCTCTTTAAGCCAATTCTGATGAAAATAAGGTTTGCTCACTGTCTCCCTTTTCCCCATTTTCCACTTTACTGTAAAAGCTTTTTATTGCTTCTTTTGTGTGAGATAATTTACCACATTCTACCACTCCTTTTCCCTTTCTCCTTTTTTCTTTTTTCTTGCACCTTAATTTTATTTTTAGGTATTATCCCTTCATATTCAACTCACACTTGTATACTCTGTCTATATATATATATATACATATATATATGTATATATATATATATATATATATATATACACACACACACCTAGCTACCACAATAATAAGAAAAGTCTTATGATTTACAAATATCTTCCCACGTAGGAATGTAAATAGTTTAACCTTATTAAGTCACAATGCAATTTGGCCCCAAATCAGATGTCCAGGATACTTATTTTAAAAATTATTTTCATTTTTCAACATTCACTTACCTAAACTTTTGAGTTTTAAATTTTCTCTCTCTTCCTTTTTTCCCTCCCTTCTCCCCAAGATAGCATTCAATCTGATATAGGCTCTACATATAGATTTGTATTAAACATATTTTCACATTAGTCATGTTTTAAAAAAGAATTAGAACCAATGGGAGGAACCATAAGGAAGAAGAAAACAGCAATAAAAAGAGAAAATAATATGTTTTGATATGCATTCAGATTCCATAGTTCTTTCTCTTGATGTGGACAACATTTTCCATCATGAGTCTTTTGGACTTGTCTTAGATCCACACATTGCTGAGAAGAGTAAAGTCTATGAATGTTAGTCATTGCATAATGTGGCTGTTACTTTGCACAGTGTTCTCCTGGTTCTTCTCACTTCAATCAGCTTCAGTTTATATAAGTCTTCCAGGTTTTTCTGAAGCCTGCCTGCACATCATTTCTCATAGCACAAAAGTATTCCATTACATTCATATACCACAACTTTTTCATCCACTTCCCCAATTGATGGGCAGCCACTCACTTTCCATTTCTTGACCACCACAAAAAAGAGCTGCTATAAATATTTTGGTACATGTGGATCTCTTTTCTGATTTTATGATCTCTTTGGGATACACAACTAGAAGTGGAATTGATGGGTTAAAGGGAATGCACAATTTTATAACCGTTTAGGCATAGTTCCAAATTCCTCTCCAGAATGGTTGGATCAGTTCACAACTCTATCAACAATGCATTAGTGTTCCAATATTCCCATAACTTCTGCAACATTTATTATTTTCCTGTTTTGTCATGTTAGCCAATCTGATATGAGAGAAGCTGTACCTAAGAGTTGTTTTGATTTGCATTTCTCTAATCAATAGTGATTTAGAGAATTTTTTCATATAACTATGGAGAGCTTTAATTTCATCATTTGAAAACTGCCTGTTCATTTCTTTGAGCATTTATCAATTGCAGAATGACTTGCATTCTTATAAATTTGACTCATTTGTCTGTATTTTTTTTTTCATTTTGGAAATGAAGTCTTTATCAGAGACACTAGTTGTAAAAATCTTTTCCAGTTTTCTGCTGCGCCTCTAATCTTGGTTGCATTGGCTACGTTTGTACAAAAACTTTTCAATTTAAGATTGTAATCAGAATCATACATTTTGCATTTCATAATGCAATTCTCTATCTCTTGTTTGGTCATAAATTT
Organism: Phalanger gymnotis; assembly: GCA_028646595.1. Lineage (NCBI taxonomy): Eukaryota > Metazoa > Chordata > Mammalia > Diprotodontia > Phalangeridae > Phalanger > Phalanger gymnotis. The sequence goes on along the minus strand of JAQQSZ010015947.1, from coordinate 5,966 downwards.
TTCACTTCTCCATAAACATTACACATAAATTACTACTTGCCCTTCTAGCTTTCTTATAGTACCAGTTTTTATATCTAAATCATGTACCCATTTTGACTTTATGTTGATATAGAGTGTAAAATGTTGGTCAATGGTCTGCTATACTACTTTCCAGTTTTCCTAGAAATTTATGTCAAATAGTGAGTTCTTATCCTAGAAACTGGAATATTTGGGTTTATCAAATAGTAGATTATTATAATCATTGCCTATTGTATCTTGCATGCCTGTTCTATTCCACTGATCCACCGAATTATTTCTTAGCCTGTGCTAAGTAGTTTTGACAATTGCAGCTTTATCATACAATTTAAAATTTGGTACATTTAGGCCACCTTCCTTTGCATTTCTTGGCATTAATTCCCTTGATATTCTGGACCTTTTGTTCTTTCAGATCATTTTTATTATTTTTTTCTAATGGCATAAAATAATTTTTGGCAGCTTGGTTGGTATTACACTAAATTAGGAAATTAATTTATTTAGAATTATCATTTTTATTATATTAGCTTGGTCTAACCAGGAGCATGTGGTATTTTCCCTATTATTTAGATCTATATTTATTTGTGGGAAAAGTGTTTTGTAACTGTGTTCATATAGTTCCTGGGTTTATTTTGGCAGATAGACTCCCAAAATTTTATAATTTCTGTAGTAACTTTAAATAGAATTTCTCATTTTATCTCTTGCTTTTGGGCTTTGTTACTAATATATAGAAATGCCAATGATTTATGTGGGTTTACTTTATATCCTGCAACTTTGCTAATGTTGTTTATTATTTGAAGTAGTTTTGTTTTACTTGATCTCTAGCATTCTTTAAGTAAACCATCATATGATCTCCAAAGAAAGATAGCTTTGTTTCTTCTTTCCTTTTTCTAATTCCTCGATTTTGTTTTTCTGTTATTGCTATAGCTAACATTTCTAGTATCATAATGAATAACAGTGGTGATAATGGACACCCTTGTTTTACCACCGATCTTATTGGAAATATTTCTAGCTTATCCCTATTATATATAATGCTTGCTGATATTTTTAGATAGATGCTACCTATCATTTTAAGGAAGACTCCATTTATTCCTATGGTCTTTAGGGTTTTAATAGGAATGACAGCTGTTTTGTCAGAAGCTTTTTCTGCATCCATTGAGATAATGATATGATTTCTTTTAGGATTATTGATATGGTCAAGTATGTTGAAAATTTTCCCAATTTTGAACCAGTTCTGTATTCCTGGTACAAATCCCACCTCATCATAGAATATTATCCTAGTGATGATGTGATGTAATTTCTTTGCAACTATTTTATTCAAATTTGTTGCATCAATATTCATACAGGGAAATTGGCCTACAGTGGTGCTTCTCTCTTTTGACTCTTCCTGGTTTAGGTATCAGCACCATATTTTTATCACAAAAAGAATTTTTGTAGGAATTCTTCTTCTCTTATTTTTCCAGATAGTTTAAAATATATGCCAATTAATTGTTCTTTAAGTGTTTTATAAGATTCACTTGTAAATCCATATGTCTCTGGGGATTTTTTCTTAGGGAGTTCTTTGATGGCTTATTCGATTTCTTTTTTTGTGTGTGTGAAATGGGGTGAAGTATTTTATTTCCTCTTCCGTTAATCTGGACAATTTATATTTTTGTAAATATTGATCCATTTCACTAAGACTGCCAAATCTTTTGGTATACAATTGGAGAAAATAGTTCCTAATTATTATTTTAATTTCCTCTTCATTTATTGGTGGTGAAGTTGGCTTTCTTCTTTCTTTTTTAAATCAAATTAACCAAAGGTTTATCTATTTTATTATTTTTTTCATAAATCCAGCTCTTTTATTTATTAATTCAATAATTTTATTAATTTCAATTTTAATCTCTTCTTTGGTTTTCAGAATATCTAACTTGATACTTAATTAAGGATTTTTAATTTGTTCTTTTCTTAGGCTTTTTAGTTGCATGTCCAATTCTTTGATCACCTCTTTCTCTATGTTATTCGAGTAAGGATTTAGAGATATAAAACTTCACCTAAGAACCACTTTCACTGCATCCCATGAGTTTTTGTATGTTGTCTCATTATAGTCATTCTCTTGGATGAAGTTATTGATTGTTTCTTTGATTTGTTGTTAGACCCAGTCATTCTTTAGGATCAAATTATTTATTTAATTTTTATTCTATCTTTCTATGGATCTTTATCACATTGATTTTTATTGTGTCATGATCTAAAATGGATGTGTATAATATTTCTGACTTTCTACATTGTATTGTGAGGTTTTTATGATGTAATACATGGTCAATTTTTGTGTAGGTGCCACTTAGTGCAAGAAAAATGTATATTCCTTTCTATCCCCATTCAATTTTCTCCAGAGGTCTACCATATCTAAATTTTCTAAAATTCTATTCACCCCCTTAATTTTCTAAATTTTTTCTTGCTATTTTTTTGTTCAAGTTTATCTAGTTCTGGAAGGGGGAAGTTGAGGTTCCCCACTAGCATAATGTTGCTCTTTCTTCCTTTGACTCCTTTAACTGCTCCTCTAACAATTTGGATGGCATACCACTTGGTGCATATAGGTTTAGTGAAGATATCACTTCATTGTCTATGGTACCTTTTAGCAGGATCTAGTTTCCTTCCTTATCTACTTTAAATAGATCTGTTTTTGCTTTTGCTTTGTCTGAGATCAGGAGTGCTACCCCTACTTTTCTTCCTTCCTTCCATCCTTCCTTCTTTCCTTCCTTCCTTCCTTCCTTCCTTCCTTCCTTCCTTCCTTCCTTCCTTCCTTCCTTCCTTCTTTCCTTCTTCCTTCTTTCCTCTTTCTTTCTTTCTTTCTTTCTTTCTTTCTTTCTTTCTTTCTTTCTTTCTTTCTTTCTTTCTTTCTCTCTCTCTCTCTTTCTCTCTCTCTCTCTCTCTCTCTCTCTCTCTCTCTCTCTCTCTCTCAGCTGAAGTATAAAATATTCTGCTTCAGCCTTTTACCTTTAATCTGAGAGAAGCCCCCTGCTTCCGATGTGTTTCTTGTAAACAACATATTGTAGGATTACGGTTTTTAATCCATTCCACTCTCTGCTTCTGTTTCATGGGACAGTTCATCCCAGTCATATTCACTGTTATGATTACTGTCTATTCCTTTCTCTCCATTTAATTGCCCTCACCCCTTTATGCTTTTCTCTTTCCTTTCTCCTTTTCTCTCCTTACTAGAGTTTTATTTTTGACTATGACCTCCATCAAACTACTCTCACTTCTTTCAGTCCCCTCTCTTTACTTTCCCCTTTCACCTCCTACTTCCTATAGAGTAAGTTAGATTTCTATAGCTAACAGACCATATTATTTCCCTCTTTGAGCAAAATGTGATGAAAGTAAGGTTTTAAAAGTTCTCATCTAACTTCTTTCTCCCTACTGCCTCTTTATGTGATGCAATTTAACCTTTTCTGCATCCTCTTTTCCTCTTCTCCCAGTACAATCCCTTCTCACTACTTAATTAGATATTTTATCATCACATCAAAGTCAATTTGCATGCACAGCCTCTGTCTATGTATACCTTCTAAATGTCATAATAAAGATACAATTCTCAAGAGTTTCAAATATTATCCTCCCTTGTAGGGATTTAAACAATTTTCCCTTATTGAATGACATTTTTTCTTTCCTGTTTACCCTTTCATGCCTCTCTTGAGAATTGTATTTGAAGATTAAGTTTTCTGTTGATATCTGATATTTTATTTTTATTTCATCATTTTTATTTAGTAGTTTAGCTTTCAACATTGATTTCCACAAGATTTTGAGTTACAACTTTTCTCCCCATTTCTACCCTCCTATTGATTCCAAGATGGCATATATTCTGATTGCCTTGTTCCCCAGTCAGCCCTCCCTTTTTCCTTTCTTTGTTTTTTAATTATCATTTATTTATTTAATATTTTTAGTTTTCAGCATTGATTTCAACAAGAGTTTGAACTTTTTTTGAACATCTGTTTTTAAAACTTTGAGTTCCAAATTCTCTCCCATCTTCCCTCCCCACCCATCCTCCCTAAGAAGGCAAGCAATTCAACATAGGCCACATGTGTATCTTTATGCAAAACCCTTCCACAATACTCATGTTGTGAAAGACTAACTATATTTTGCTCCTTCCTATCCTACCCAGAGTCTCATCTGGTGAAATCACAGGACACTCTTCCAGTGAGTAAGTGTCCAAGCAAAATCTCTCCTCCGGCAGTTCTGAGAGTTCCAGCTTAAGGGCTACCCTCAGAGTAAATATACCCTTTTTCAGGACCTGAATGCTTCACACCTATCAAGGGCTTCACACCTCTAATGATTTAACTAGCAAAAGGGTATGGGCCTTCCTACAATCAAAGGCAAGACTCAATCAAAGGCAGTTGATTGCCTGAGTGCTGAGAAGCACTCCAAAAGGAAAAAAAAAAACAGTAAAATGTCCCACTTTGCTTGCCTTTACATATGCCTGTCTCCCAATTCATGTGGTAGTTTTGTGAACTGGGGTCTACAGGTTCCCTAACTCTGCCAAGGTACTCTTGTGGTCCTGGAATTGGCACTTACCTGCTCTACCAACTTGGGGCTCAGTATGTCCCCCTGGTTTGAAGTGATAAGGCTTGCTGCTGGCTTGCTGGAAGACCACCTGTCCTGTACTGCTCCACTTTAACTAAAGCAAAATGGACCTTTACAATTAATCCCCAAGCTTCACAGGCTAAAAGACTACTGCACCCCATTTTTTGCTGGCTCTGCTGTTCCAGGGTTTTTCCCAGAGGGATATTTTTTCTGGGTTTTTAGAGGTCAATATGGGAGAGTGAGAGTGACTTACTTCTTACTCTGCCGTCTTGGCTCCCAGAAATCCTCCAGGTTTGAAAGTCAAAATTCCTAATCAGTTCTGGCCTTTTCATCAAGAATGCTTGAAATTCCTTTATCTCACTGAATATCCATTTTTCCCCCTGAAGAATTATACTTAGTTTAGTTGAGTAGGTGACTCTTTTTCATAATCTTAGTTCCTTGGCCTTCTGGAATATCATATTTTAGCCCTCTAATTCTTTATTGTAGAAGCAGCTAAATCTTATGTTATCCTGTAATAACAGTTTGCTAACAGCTGCTGTGCCTGTGTAAAACCAAAAATAATCAGCATACAAAAGGGCTGCTAACACAAGTTCTTTGATCTGCTTTACTAAGAAAGCAATGCTAAGGGGTTAACCATCTATATCATTAAGGCAGAATTCATGACTTCAAAGATAACCATGAATATGCTTGAATGGTCCAGAATTGCAGGATATAAGGAATTCTCTAAGTAGAAGGCACAGGAGTTAAAGCATTTATTGAAACTCAAAAGTAGCAGACCCACAGAACAGTGTCCCCAATTCAAAATCCTGGCAAGAACCTTCTAAGACTAGTATGCCCATCTCACAATAGTGACCAGGAGGCCACAGAAAAACATTATGGCAGCAAGCCAGGCCATACTGGTGCTTCCACCGACCAATGCCAGGGACCTCCAGCAAGAAGACCACCCACTGGCCTCGAGCCCCTGCTCAGCACTCTCCGGTGTCCATGAGGGTCAGTGCTGCCTTTTTGTAGCACTTGCCACTACTTCTGCCACTTCTGCCACAATCTCCAAGCTGTGTTCCAGCTAGCTGACTGCTTCCTCTCTCCTTCAGCTCTTAACTGCTCTCATCAACTGCCTCACCAATTGCCTCTCCAACTGCCTCTTAGCTCGCTCCAACTGCTCAGTAAGCTCCTCCCACAACAGGCTTCCATTGGATCCAATCCTAGCCACTCCCCCCAAGACCCTGAGAGCCCTGCCCCCAAAGTCCACTCAAATGGGCGGGAAAGATCTTCTCATTCACTGATTGCCTTTACACCAGCTTACTTTAATCCAACTTACAAATACAACTTTGAGTTCAGGAGGAAAAGCCAGCAACCTGAACTTCAGAGCAAATATAAACAAATTACAAACATCAACAGAC
>JAQQSZ010015946.1:0-11152 GCA_028646595.1 Phalanger gymnotis | reverse complement strand
GGAAAAAGAAAAAATTCAGGAAAGACATGGAAGCTACATTCAGGTATTTAAAGAGGTCATGTCATGTTGAAAATACACCTGCTCGGTTTGGTCCTTGAAGACAGAACCCAGAACAATGGGCAGAAATTGCAAAGAGGAAAACTTGGGGCTTATGCAAGAATAAATTTCCTAAAAATTAGAACTATCTAAAGGAAAAATGGGCTGCTTCAGGAGAGAGTGGGTTGTCCCCCATTGAAAGTCTTCAAGCCAAGTCTGTGTGACTACAAGTCAGGTATGTTGTATGGGGACTGGGGCAATATTTGCCTCATAAAACAAGTGTGGTAAAAGATTTTCTCTTTTTGTTTTTGACAATAATTTTCATAGCAAAATCATTAAGATAACAGGATTATAAAGCTAGAGCAAGAAGGGACCTCAGAGGTCATCTAGTCCAAGTATTTCATTTTATAAATGAGGAAACTAAGGCCCAGGGCAGTTGGGGCGATTGCTCAAGATCTCACAGGTAAGAATCAGAGTCTGTATTTGAACCCAGGACTTCTGATGCCAGAGTTATCACTCTTTCTCTTCTTAAACTTTTAATAGAGTTCATTTTTTAATTTCACCTATCCCAGCGTGTCATTTTTAAACTTCGCTGGCCTCTGTAGAGCGGATGTTCAGGTAGGGGTAGGATTTGATGGCAGCTGAAGCGCCTTGCAACTCCAAAATTAAGAGTTTCCGTGATTCTCTGGAGTGTACTATTGAAGGAAAGATACCAACTGTAAATAACCATCAAAGGAAAAACTATGGTTGATGTTTGACTTAGGTTGTAGTGTCCTCATAATTTATTTGCTTGTTCGATCCATCAGCCAAACTTACAATTATTTGCTAAGTGTCTAGTTTGCTTTGCTAGGTACTAGGGTAATAAAGCTATAAATGAAATAGCTCCAGTCCTTTCTCCTCTTTTTATTTTGTTTTCTTCCTTTTTTAAAGTATATTGTTACTATTCATATTCTATATCAGTCATTAATTCTTAATTTTGCTTCCCCATGACTGTTTCATTGAACCTTCTTTTATAACAAAGGAAAACATTTAAATAAATCAGGAGACACAATCTAATAATCTATTTTCCACTTTCCAGCTACTCTACTGAGAGAATGGGATCATATTTCATAATTAGTTCATATTTAATCAGATTTTGAATGTTTAATATTTTAATTTATATGATTGAAATTATTGTTTATCTTGTTTTACTATTATTGAATTCTTCAGGCTGTCAATTCATACATATCTTCCCATAGTTTTCTGAATTTCTTGCTTTGATCATTTCTTATGGTATACTCACACTCCGTTGTATTGATACATCTCAGTTTATTCTGCCATACCCCAATCTATTGTACCCTTTTTGTTTCCAGTTTCTTGTTGCCACAAAAGTGCTATTATGCATATTTTCAGTTCATGTAGTTTCTTTTTTTTTTTTTGAAACCTGTCTTTGAACTCATTTGTGTAAATAATCAGTCCTGAGACTCTTGGATATGAATAGTTTACTAGCTTCTCTTGAATAATATCAAATTGATTATGAATAGTTTACTAGCTTCTCTTGAATAATATCAAATTGATTTTCATAACATGTTAACTAATTCCACATTTTGTCAGGAATGTACTAGTGTACTTATCTTTCTACCTGCCATCCAACATCAACTATTTCCAATTTAATCTTGTTTTGACTTGTACTTTGAGAAGATAGCATCCTCTTATTGCCTGTGAAACCAAAAAGGGTGGATACATAAAGGGAGTGACTACCTTCTCAGATCTTGTTTTTCCTTCTGACTGCAAATCATGTCAAGAATATTCTAAGATGTTTGCGAGAAAGGGTGGGGGAAGGGGATGCTTGCCCTAAGCTCCACCCCAGCCTTCTTGTAGCAGTGAGCACATAGCATCTGAGGCATATCTGCAGCTTAGCCAAACCTTAACCTAGGTTTGAGTTGCTTCAGTGTTTGTTCTTTCCTGGGCTTGGGATAACTAGTATTTATCCTCAGACAGATGTATCCATGCTTAGAGGTGACTTTTGAGCCTGAGAGATCCAGAGATCCTGGGTATACCTTCTTAGAGATGAATGGTTACAGGCGAGGGGTCCCTAGCCATTATGCTAGTCCTCTTGTCAATGGCCAGCCTCTCCAAGAGCACCATTCAGATGTGACATTTTCTTATTTAGATGACCAACCTTGCTTAGGACTTGCCACTATAGGTTTAATATGCTGTTATTGAATGAAAATATAACTTTTAACAAAATTCAAAACGAATTTAAGTCCCATTTTAAAGTGAAAAAGGTATGGGGTTTTTAATAACAATATTCAGCACATAAATTTAAGGTAAGACTTTTAGATCTTAGGAGAAGAAGGCTACTTCATATGTTGCTATAAAAATCAGTTTATAATAATGACACTCTGTATTTACATTATGCTTAGTTCCAAAGAGGTGGAAACATTTTACAAATATCACTTATGTCTGTCAACACCATTTATTGATCTGAATGATGCAACAGGGGTAACATTAATTCACAGAATCTTCTTTTGAAGGTCATTCCTTTCTTTATGCATCTGAAATCAGCTGAGGCACTTCATGTGAGCAGGAAGCTAATATGTTTTGGTTCCAAACATCACTTGGGTTGCTAATGTTAAAATCATATTCTTAGGATTGCTAGTAGTTTATAACTTAGCAAAGTATCCATGACTTCATGAGATTTCATATTGATGCTAAAATTTTGGGCTAGTCATATTCTCTGGGAACATATTTTCACACCTGAATATTGATTTGGCTACAGTCACTGAGTTATGGTCTATACATTTTTTCCTCCCTCAGACCCGTGTTTTTAAGTACAGGGATGTTCTTATAGCATTCCCTGGGACACTGATGGGTTAAGTGACTTTGCTCAGGGTCACGTAGGCATTATGTGAGAGAGGCTGGGTTTTAATCCAGGTCTTCCTGTTGCTGAGATTGTTTCTTTCTTCACTATACCGCATTGCCTATGACTTCCAAGTTTCAACGCTAACTCTTAGCAATCAGGTGATATTTGCTTAAATTAGTAAGGTAATGGTCCTTAGTTCCAGTTAAAGCTAGAGATCATAATAACTTGTGGTCCCCAATGTCCAACAATTCTAAATAGCTTACTTAATTGACTTAGCCAAATAGTTTAGACTGGCAAGCAGAAATTAGCCATTATTTGTTGAACAGGGAAAGTTCCAGAAAATAGTGGAGGGAAGAATTAACTCCAATTGCAGAAGGACCTTTTAATGATTCCCTAGCCAGCAGTGAACCTTTGGGAGCTAGCTTCCTACATGATTAGTAGGAAAAATTCCAACAGATGGTATAAAGGCCTCATCTAGCAGATCCAAAGGTGAACAGACTAAAAGAAAATCAGGCCATCCAATCAGATAAACCCATTCTCTTGAGGTGCTGCACAATTGCTTTTCTAGGGTGGTGGATTATTTTCAGGCCATATGGGTGCTTTTTGTATCTGGCTGACAGTTCTAGCAAGAGCTCATTAAGATTTGCTGCTGCAGCTGCTAATAATTCTTTCACTGTTGTAAGTTCAGAAAAAAAAAATTTCCTTCCTATTTCCCATTAGGAGAGAAGAGCAGTAGCATGGTCAGGACCATACTCACATGCACTAATTCCCATGACTGCCATAATCCTGTCATCTGCTGCCTAAGGCATAGTAATAGCTTTTATAGCCTAATGGGTGAGGTGGCCTTCACTTCATGGACCCTGTCGGGTGATACTAAAAACATGACCATTAATCGTATCTTTCTATATTTAGCCACAATATAATCGTTCTCATTCAATCTTTTAGCAATACTCTATGAACGTGGTATTTCTTTACTTCATTCTTAATTCCCCTTAGGGCTCACATAGTAAGAAGTGTCCAAGTTCTAAAACTTTATTGTTGGCAACTTGTTTAGAAGTTCAGTTAAGATATTCAAGGACAACAAGTTCTAACAAAAAATTAAATCGTAATATGGTCTCCCCTACTATGTGTTGATCTTTCTTCTTGATAAAGAAATAATCTTGAATATATATGTAGTTCCTGCTCTGCCCCCAACTCAAACATATTGTTCTTCCTGAATGCTATACCAGTTTCAAGGCATATAACAAAAGTAGGTCAATACCCACACTCAACCCTAGATCCATTCACTAATAATCTTAGAACATGAGCCCCCACCAATGTATTTCTTTCCCCAGACGATCATGTTACGTGTTAGTTTAAAGCAAATTACATTTAATTAAAGGACAGAATAAGTTAGAAGAAAGATTTTCTTCATATGCAGAGGGGTAAACTCTGTTATAGGTTACCATACTGCTGATGGGAGAGGGAACACATGTGGGGGATTTGTGGAATGAGGTAATACATGTTTTGGGTCCATGTGTAAAGAAGACGTCAAGGCACATAGTTGTCTGGGTCAACTTACGTTTGAAATATGGCAGAGCTCTTTTTATTCTCTAGTGATTTTATCACGTTTGTTGGTCTTCTGCTCTCTTTGCCGCATTACTGGAGTGTGTGCGGCTCCAAGATGTCTCATCTGCAGCTGCTCTTCTCTGCTGGGTGTCTCTACTGTTGATCTTGCTGTTCCCTGCTGCCATCTGCTGATCTTTGGCTACTATAGAGCTTCAGGAGAAGGATTTGCAAGCTCTTTACTTCAATTGATCAGGAGACATCTTAATCTCTAATTGCTGTCATATTTATGGTCATTAGTCTGAATCTTTTCAAAACCTCTTACAGAATCCCTTTGCCAAAACTGCAAAAAAAAAAAAACAACCAACCAAACAACAACAACAACAACAACAAAAAACAACAAAAACCCAACCCCAAACTATATTGGTCTGGGTTTAGAAAGTTCTATTCAATTCTTATAATTCCTTCTGTTGTCATGAAAGCAACTTGCAGCAAACCCCAAAGGGCCTAGTAGAGCTGGTGACTCCTGCCCAGTTCTTTTTATCCTGTAAACCTGCCTTTTCGTGCATTCCTACAAGCAATATTACCAATTTACCAGCATTCTCCCCCATTGAAGAATTTGCAGTACTTGTAAATGACCCTTGGTGCCATGGAGCAGTTCACAGGTACTCTTTACCAATCATTACCAGTTAAGATATAATGAAGATATATGGAGCAGCTAGGTGGTGTAGTGAGTAGAGCACTGGCCCTGGAGTCAGGAGGATCTGAGTTCAAATCTGACCTCGGACACGTGACATACTAGCTATGTGACCTTGGGCAAATCACTTAATCCCAATTGCCCTGCCTTCCCCCCTCAAAAAAAAAAGATACAGGTTATCTTTTTATGTACAATGTACATGTAGTCACAAAGTACATTGTGTATAGTATATGTGATCCATATTAGAGTTTCATGTGTCAAGTATGAGCACATGTGCAAACAATATATAACATGTATATGACAAAATTGTATATTGTAGTCCAAAAACATGAGTCACAATGCAGCGTATAAAATACTTTATAGCATCCTATATTAGGACTCCTTACAGTAATCAAAGATTATATGTAGAAACATAATACTTGCACATGTATCATTAGTATATATAGTAATCCTTATTTCTGGGCAAAGCCAAGATGGTCAAGTTAGAGGAGAGCATTCGAGATGAACTTTTCCAACATTCCCCTCCAAAAAACTTTAAAATGATGTATCATATTGAATTTTAGAACAGCATAACCCACAAAAGTTTAGGGTGAGCCATTTTTCTAGCCCAAGACAACTTAGGTTGGAAGGAGAGGTCAATGATATGGATGGGGGCTGGCCAGAAGTACAGCATGGAGACAGCACCAGCTGTGGGCCTTAGAGGCTGTGGCAAAAGCAGCAATTTCAGGAGCTCTTACCATTCTGAGATGGTAAGGTGATTGGACAATTGGTCAGAAAGAGATGACAAGGGGCTTTTGTGCTAGCATTGGGAGCAGGACTAGGTGCTGTCTGGCAAATCTATTGCCCATCACCTGGTTCTAGGTTGTAGTTCCAGGGTGGAGAGGAACACTTGTGGTCATGAGGAAGCAGGCCCTGGTTGCAGTTATAGGTTGGAGAGAAAGCAGAGGCCTTAGTCTCTGGTAGAAGTTCCAGGACAGAGAGTGGAATGCTAGCATTTGTAATCTCAAGACAGCAGCAATCCTTCCTTGGTAAGGACCAGAACAAAGATCAGGAGAGCAGTGACCACTCCTCTCCTCAGATCATTGAAAACTTATAGACCCCTAGGACTAGTTGTGAATATAGTAGGGTGAAAAAGTTTAAAGCTTGGGACAGTTCCCTCTCCACTTCCACCTTAGGTGAGCAGAGCCCAACTCTAACACAAAGTTCAAAGTCAACAAATAGGCTGGAAAAATGAGCAAACAATAAGAAAAAGAACTTCACCATAAAAATTACTGTGGTGTTAGGGAAGATCAAGACAAACTCAGAAGACAAATGATGTGACAGCATCTTACAAACAAAATTTCAAAGAAAATAAAGCTTGAGACAAGTCCAAGTAGAATTCCTGGAAACACTCAAGAAAGAGCAAAAATTATTTTAAAAATCAAATAGGACTGGTAGGGGGAAAATTGAGAAAAGAAATGACAGCAATGTGAGAAAATTGTGAAAAGAGAATTAACAGTTTGGTAAAAGAGTCTCAAAATTACCCAAGAAAATAACACCTTAAAAATAATATATACAGTAAGGAAGTCTACCATATGGCAAAAACAGGCCAATATGACATATAACATTAAATGTTGTCACATGCAATGCATACATTAATACACTTTGATAGGGAACATTGTCAGCCTACTGTAACAGGGGAGATAAAACAAATCAAGGAAGTACAAAGTACTATAATAGTTCAGAGTAGGGAGAGGTGACTTTTGGTTGGAGAGCATGTCCTATGTATCTGTTCTCCTTCTTCTCTCCTCCCACCCTTCCTGACTTTCTTCACCCTGGAAGGAAAAGGGGAACATGTAATTTTACATGCAAAAAAAAAAACAACCCAAAACAAGTGGATGCCGTGAAAGAAGTGGGGATGAGGTACTGAGTAGTAAGGTATAGTAAGTAGACTTGGGGAAATTGTGTTTCAATTATCGGGGGAAAAAAAACATAAGTTTTCATGTAAGGAAAATGATTTCAAAAGTTGTTCAAATGAAGCAATGGAGATAACCTTGTGAATGGAAAGGATGTAGTGGTGGTAAAATGAGTTTTAAAGCATAGGAACTGAGAAACTATTCAAGATACAGGGTACAGGGTTTTAGTCTTTGACTAAAGACTCTGAGGAACGTATGATCATTTGATTGGCAAAACGTTTTTCTGAAAGAAGCGAGCGGTGGCCCAAGGAGACATGATGCAAGAGAAATGAAACAGAGTGGGACAGTTTGCTGAAGGTTTTTTAAAAAAAAGACTTTCAGGATCTTAAACCAAATGGAATTTTTAAAAATCATTGTAGAAAGCTAAGAAATGGAACACGTAGGGTAAAATAATATGGAGAACATAATTTGGTCACTTTTGGGGAGAATGATCTGGAAGGGATAGATACTGGAATTGGGCAAGGAGGAAGCTTGGATTAAGGGTGCAGCTTTTGGCATAGGAAGGGCTGGACAGATAATAATAGCTGGTATTTATATTGTTTATAAAGAACTTTGTATATGGACGTACTATTTAAATTCAACTCAACAAACACTTCTGGCATGAATATATCTGGAAAACCTAATTTGTTTGTAGTAGAATTCTTTGGAAAATCAAATCAAAGCAAAGTCTTTGGATGTAAGGGATATTTCTTTTAGACCATATTGGAACCTGAAGGATTTATCCCTTCTCACAAGAGATATATCTTCCAGGTAATCAGTACCTGTCACACAGAATCAGTGGCCCTTTTCCCTGGGTCAGTGCCCAGTGGACATGGATACAATTGTTATTTTCTAGCTCTACTCATTCTGAAGTTTGGTGCTAACCCACAGAGATTCTAATTTCCATGACTTTGAAGGTGGTAGAATCTTTTTAGACATTGCTTGCTTCTCTTCTGCTTCCATGCTCCTCTCTCTTTTTTAAAATTCGGTTTTACTTTTTTAAATCAGCAAAAATTTGTCTTCCTTCCTCTGTCTCAATTGAGAAAGAAAGAAAAACAAAAACCCCTGTTACAAATATGTATGATGAAGCAAAATAAATTTATGCATTGGCTATGTTATACATACATATTTATACATACACACATTTATATATAATATATATACATACACATATGTATAATACACATATGTATATATGAAGTATAATGTTATATATTTATCGTATATATGTTTATGTCCCATTCTTTGCTCTGAATCTTTCACCTCAGGAGTTGAGTTACATGTTTTATCTTTAGTCTTCTGGAATTATGGTTGATTATGCCAATCAGAGTTCCAAACTCTCAATTTTTTTGTCTTTACAGTATTGCTGTTATTGTGCAAAATGTTCTTTTGGTTCTGTTCACCTCAGTCTATCTGCATCATTTCATATAAATATTCCCAGGTTTCTATAAAACCATTGCCTTCATCATTTCTCACAGTATAATAATATTCCATCAAATTTATATGTCATAACCTGTTCAACCATTGCCCAGTTGATGGGCATCCCTTCAGATTCCAATTCTTTGCCACCTCAAAAATTTTTTAAACTACTTTTGTATGTCCTTAGAGTTTATTTTCCTTAACATTAATCTCTTCCTTAATCTATTCATCTCTTAACTCTCTTTCCGTTTTCACCTTTCTGTCTAGTTACCCTGTTCAATAAAGTGTATTTCCCGTGTGTGTGTGTGTGTGTGTGTGTGTGTGTGTGTGAGAGAGAGAGAGAGAGAGAGAGAGAGAGAGAGAGAGAGACAGAGGGAGAGAGAGAGAAAGAGAGAGAGAGTATGTGTATTTCCCCCTAGTTTGACCAATTTCAGATAAGAGTGAGTTTCAAATGCATCAGCTGCTCTCCCCTCTTCCTCCATTTTCGTATAGATTTTTAGTTGTTTACCTCGATTATATGAAATAATTTCCTTTAACCTTTCCTTGCCTTTCTCTCAAGTTCATTCCTCTTCTCTTTCCTTTCTATTGTTTCAAGATAAGATCATCAAGACATAAAAAAATTTTCCTGGGTCTCTGTTTAATTAGACTCCCTCTATGACCCATAATGATGATGGGGTTCAGAAGGAACACATGTCCCTTTCCATATATTGGGATATAATTATTTTATCCTTTGTTTAGTCCCTGGTAATTGCTCATTTGTGTTTTTTATTTCTCTTAATTCCTGTGTTTGTACTTCAAAGATTCTATGTAGCTCTTGTCTTTTTATCAGGAAGGCCTGGAAATCATCTACTTCATTAAAGGTCCATTCTCTTTCCTCCCCTCCCCTCATATGTTTATACTTAATTTTTCTTGGTAATTTTTTTTCTTGGTTATAAGCCCTTATCATTTGCCTCATGTAATATCATATTCTGAGCTCTCTGCTCTTTTATAGTGGCAGTTGCTACATTGTTTGTGATCTTGACTGTGGCTCCTCGATACTTTCATTCTTTCCGTCTAGCTGCTTGTGATATTTTTTTCTTTGACCGGGAAGCTCTGGATTTTGGCTATAGTGCTGCTGGTAGTTTTCCTTTTGGTGTTTCTTTTAGGTGACTTGGGGATTATTTCTATTTCAACTTCACCTCTGGTTCTAAGGGTTAGTACAGTTTTCTTTAAGATTTCTTGAAATGTGATGTCTAGGTTTGTGTTTTTTTGTTTTAGTCATGACTTTCTCATAGTTCGATGACTCAAATTATTTTTTTCTCCTCTGTTTTCCAGATCATTTGCTTTTCCTATGAAATACCTCAAATTTTCTTCTATTTTTAGTTTTTTTGATTTTGTTTTAATGTTTCTTTGTTGTTTTATAAGTCATTATCTTCAACTTGGTCTATTCTAATTTTCAAGGAGTTTATTATTTGGGCAAGATTTTGTAACATTTGTGCCAAGCTATTAATTATCTTTCTAATTCTTTTCTCCATATCTCTTAATTCTTTTCTAATTTTTTGCCTAGCCCTCTCATGTCATTTATAACAAGAACATTTTAAACTCTTCTAAAAAATGCTTCATATCATATAGGAATTAGAGTTGAACTTGTGCCCAAGCTGTGTTTTTCTTTTAGGCTTTGCTTGTAGATGTTTTGGAGTCATTGTTTTCTGATTTTGTGTCTTGAATATTCCTATCACTATAGTAACTTTTTTGTGGAGGTTTTCTTCTCTTTGGTTGCTTATTCTTGTACACTATTTCCTGACTTTGGATTTTATGTTCAGGATGGGCTTTGCAGACTTCTGATGGTAATACCTGGTCTGGTCCTGTTGCTGCTTTCTCGGGGTTTTGAGTATTGTGTTATTCCAGGATCTCAAGGACAGCTTAAGTTGAATATGTGTTAGTTTCCAGTGACCCCTAAAGTGATCATATGTGGGGCAAAATCTGGTCACTTACTTTTGGTCCGAGCTTTAAATGTTGCTGACCTAAGTTTAGGTCTGAGCGATAGTAGATTGGAGTTAGACTCGACCACTCTCAGCTAGCTGGGCTAGCTGGCTCAAAGGAACAGAACTGTAGGCTTCCCTTTGGTCTGGGATACCTGTCCTAATTATTCCTCTGTAGGCTTCAAACTTGGATAGAAGCTGACCCTATTCTCAGTTCTCTTTCAAAGGTATGTTCCTTTTTTAGCTCCCAAAAAACTAATGCTGACAGTCTTTGTCTTTTTGAAGGAATAATATAGGGAAAGGGAAATGCTTGAAAAGAAAGATTAATGGTCTTTTTTTTTTGGAGGAGGGAAGGCAGGGCAATTGGGGTTAAGTGACTTGCCCAAGGTCACACAGCTAGTACATGTGTCAAGTTTCTGAGGCTGGATTTGAACTCAGGTCCTCCAGACTCCAGGGCTGGTGCTCTACTCACTGCACCACCTAGCTGTCGCAAGGATTAATTTTCTAATGGGAGCTTCTAGCTATCAGTAGGAAAGATAAAAAACAGTATTCACTGATTCATTCAAGTGTTCATTGAACTCTTTTCATGTAGGGAGGTCCTAGTGACAGAGTGAAGCTCCAGGGTGAGAAGGTTACTTTGGCATATTGGAAAAAGAAGTTCAGATAGTAAGAAATGAAGCTTGGGGAAGAAAAAAAGAGTGTTCTCTTACTAACA
>JAQQSZ010015945.1:0-11152 GCA_028646595.1 Phalanger gymnotis | reverse complement strand
GGCTTGGAATACGATATTCCGGAGATCAATGGAGCTGGGATTAAAACCAAGAATCACCTACCCAGCAAAACTGAGTATCATGCTCCAAGGCAAAATATGGATTTTCAATAAAATAGAGGACTTTCAAGCTTTCTCAGTGAAAAGACCAGAGCTGAATAGACAATTTGACTTTCAAACACAAGAATCAAGAGAAGCATGAAAAGGTAATCAAGAAAAAGAACAAGAAAAAGAAATTGCAAGGGACTTACTAAAGTTGAACTGTTTTGTTTACATTCCTACATGGAATGATGATGTGTATGATTCATGAGACCTCAGTATTAGGGTAGCTGAAAGGAATATGCATGTATGTATGTGTATGTATATATATATATGTTTATGTATATGTATATATGTATGTATATATGTATATGTATATATATGTGTCTGTGTGTATATATATATATATACATATATACAGAGAGAGAGTGAGAGAGGGCATAGGATGAGCTGAAAATGAATAAGGGATGAGAGAGGAATATATTGAGAGAGGGAGATAGGAAGAGATAGAATGGGGTACATTATCTCGCATAAAATTGGCAAGAAAAAGCAGTTCTGTAGGAAAAGAAGAGAAGGCAAGTGAGGGAGAATGAGTGAATCTTGCCCTCATCAGATTTGACCTGAAGAGGGAATACCATACATACTCAGTTGGGTATCTTACCCCACAGGAAAAAATGAGGAAGAAGATAAAAAAGGGGGGGATGATGGAAGGGAGGGCAGATGGGGGTGAAGGTAATCAAAAACAAACACTTTCGAAAAGGGACAGGGTCAAGGGAGAAAATTCAATAAAGGGGGATAGGTTAGGAAGAAGCAAAATATAATTAGTCTTTCACAACATGAGTATTGTGGAAGGGTTATACATAATGATATGCATGTGTCCTATGTTGAATTGCTTGACTTAGGGAGGGTGGATGAGAAGGGAAGAGCAGAGAGAATTTGGAGCTCAAAGTTTTAAAAAATAGATGTTCAAAAGTAAAAAAAAAAAGAAATGAGTCAAGGGGTGGCCACTTTAATGAGAAAAAAGAGAAAAACAAAATCAAACTGGGAGAGGAAGGAAGGAAAGAAGGAAGGAAGGAAGGAAGGAAGGAAGGAAGGAAGGAAGGAAGGAAGGAAGGAAGGAAGGAAGGAAGGAAGGAAGGAAAGAAGGAAGGAAGGAAGGAAGGAAGGAAGGAAGGAAGGAAGGAAAGAAGGAAAGAAGGAAGGAAATAAGGAAGGAAGGAAGGAAAGAAGGAAGGAAGGAAGGAAAGAAGGAAGGAAATAAGGAAGGAAGGAAACTAGCCAGTAAACTCCAAGATAACTGGGGAGCTTCTTGGTATTGCTAGATCAAAGCACCATTTTATAGGTCTTTGAACATAGTCCCAAATTACTTTGAAGAGCTCTTTGTATTTGAACCTAGCATGATTGGACCTTGCTGAAGTTTTTAGACATGTCCAGAGCTGTGCTTTAAGAGTTTACTTTGGTGTCTGCAAGGAGAATGAGTGGTCATGGGCAGACTGAAAGCAAGGACATTAATGAGGACTCTGCAATATTCCAGATGAGTGGTGATGAGGATCCAGACTAGGATGAGTAGGGTGTCTGTGAGGAAAGAGAAGGAGAAATAGGTTGGAGCAAACAAGATTTGGCTAAGTAATTGAAGGTGTGGGATGGTTGAAAGAATGGAGATATCAATCTGGGGGGGCTGAAAGTCCCTGACTAGGATATCAAATTGGTCCTTATAAGGCAAGTGTATATGAGGTAGGAGATATTTGAGGCTGCTCAAAAGCAAACCCCCTTCCCCTTGGATCAGTACTGTGTTCTCAGACCTCCCAGAAATAGCAAATAGACAAACAGGAACTCAAAGAAAAACCATCCCACTTCATCTTCCAGACCTTCCTTAGCTTCAGCTCCACACCTTCCCTCTCCCTTCCATTTCTTAAATTGCAGGAATGAGCTTTAATCCATCTCAGCAAGGGTTGGAAGCAGATGAATTTTTACAAAATATATTTTTGCTTGTTCCCACTCCCAACCCTACCATCAAGTAAAGAGGACATATCACATGCACCCCCTGACCCTTCATACCCAAAGGCCCATTATTTACCATTTCTGTTTCCACATTCAGTGATTAGAAACCCAACAGATGCCACCAATGAAAACTAAAAACCAAAAGAATCAGAATCCAAAGCCAATCTGGTATGCTTCCTACAAGGGAAAAGCAAAAAATGAATTCATGAAAAAAGAATAACAGCCCACCCATCCTTGGCTGATCTCTCAACTCCCCCCTGAGGGCCATCTCCAGTTGTCCTGATCTATATCTGGCCACTGGACCTAGATGGCTCAGGAGAAAATGATGCTGGTGACCCTGCATAGCCCTCCCTCACTTAAATCCATGGCATCTGATGATGTCATGGCCCTCTTCAAGAACAAAAGACAAACAACAACAAAAGCAACAACAAAAAGAACCTCCCTCTTACCTCTGACAGCTGATGATTCTGCTCTGAAGGTGATGCCTGGAAGGAAGAGAATGAGCATGTCACTGTGGCCTAGTGGAAAGAGCCTTGAACTACAGACCAGAGACCTGGGTTCAAATTCTGGTTTTGATTTAATGGGTCATGAGGCCTTGGCCAAGTGACTTCCCCATTCTGAATCTTAGCTTCCTCAACTCCTTAACTGCAGGAGTAGGAGTAGGGGATAAGTTGGAAGAGAAGATTGCCAAAGCCCTCCTGGCTCCGGGCATCCATGTGTCATTTATTAAGTGTGACCCAGACACACAGGCCTATAGAGAAGATGCTCCAAATGAGAAGGCCTGGCCTATACCCACTGGAATTTTGACAGTCTTGGACTGTTCCTCTAGAGATGAGGTTCCACCAGTTCCCCAGATCAAGGGGGCCGGTGCTGGAACCATTTCCTCTGACCTTTCCCAGGTTTCCTGAAGCACCCAGATTGACAGTCATGATCTACTTTCTTGAGGCATCAAAGTGCCATGGAAAGAGGGCCTCCATGTGGAGGCAGAGGACCTGGGTTCAAATCCTGCCTCAGACATTAGGAAATCCGGGACCTGCTTCCTTTTTACCTCCATCACCTTACCTGTCCCAGGTACTCCACACAATATATCAGCTGTTGCATTGCATCCCTGAAGGATTTGTTTCCCCTCTGGGCACCTGAGACCAGAAAAGAGTGAAGGCTGCTGCATGCATGCACACACACACACACACACCCCACTACCTTTAAGCCCCATATTCTAGAATAATTACAGCATGATAGAGCTCAGGCTGCTACACTAATGCCCTCCCTTCCCTCCAGGGTCCAAGAAGCCTAAAGCCAAGTCTTTTCCTTGAACCCAGTAACAAAGAGATGTCTCTTATACTTATGGCTGGAAAACCTTCACTAATTCCAGAGCTATGTGGTCAGTGTGAGCCAGGAAGGTCAATAAGGTGGGACCCTTTAAGATTCCCAAATCCAAGAAATTCTGCATCAGGGGGCTTTCTGGAGCTATCTTCCAGATTCCACTCTGACAGTCCCTACTCAACAATCTCCCATTCACTTCAAGATCTAATATAAAATCTCCTGATAGGCTTTGACAGCCCCTCACAGCCTGGCCCCTTGCTACCTTTTCCTGTGTTTTCATACTTCGTTCCCCTTCATACACTGCTGGAGCTGTTCCTCTCATAGATGGCTCCTTTTCCCTCTCTGCTTTTGCACTGGATGTCCCTCATGCTAGAAATGCTGTTTTTAGCATAGTGCCTGGCATAGAGTCAGAATGTAATAAATGTTCACTGCCTTGTGCTTCTCAGAGTCCATGGTTTATTTCTGTAATACCCTGTTTCCATAATGAACTCACACTAAGCCTAAGGGCCACATAATGGTCCCTCAAATGCATGTTTCCCTCCTTTGCAGCAGCAATATAGAGTGTCTTTTAGGCCAGAGTCAATAATACAATCAGAGGCAGAGGCTACTCACAAGTTGTGTTTGTCCTTTGTTCTCCAAGAGGACCATGACATCAGGGAAATGATGCTATGACTTGCAGTTGACTTTGATTTGAGTGAGGGAGGGCTTGTGCAAGGTCACCAGCCTCACTTTCTCCTCCACAGCCATCTGGGTCCAATGGCCTAATATTCACCTGGAGATGGTCCAGGATGCATTGGGAGACCCTGCCCCTTTCAGGCCGAGATCTTTTCACGTTCTCACTTCAAGTTATGTAAAGCCCATTCAATGAATAGTCTTCTTTATGAAGTTAATCAAGGGATGTCCCCTTTAATCAAAACTCAAAAAAACCCCTCTGCCTCTGCCTCTGCCTCTGCCTCTGCTTCTGCCTCTGCCTCTGCCTCTGCCTCCCCTCCATTCTCCATTTCAATGGCCAAAGGCTGCCTCCTTAACTTCAGGTTTACTAGCTAGATTTCTCTCTCAAAAACCAAGCCACAAACCAATTTCACTCTGAAGCTCATAGCTGGACAGTAGGTCCCTGCCCTCCTAGCACAGAGTGAATGTAAATACCAATAGCAACGGTTTCCCTTTTGGCCAAGAACCCTGAGGGCCTTCCTCTCCCAGTTTGATTTTGGTTCTTTTGTGGGTTTTTTTGAGTTCTGATTAAAGGGGTCATCCCTTGATTAACTTTTTAAAGAGGCCTATTCACTGAATGGGCTTTACATCACTCAAAGTGAGAACCTGAAAAAACCTCAGCCTGAAAGGGCCAGGGTCTCCCAAGGCATACTGGCCATCTCCAGTTCTCCTGAGGAATATCAGGCCACTGGACTCAGATGGCTCCGGAGGAGAAAGTGAGGCTGGTGACCTTGCACAAGCCCTCCCTCACTCAAATCAAAGTCAACTGCAAGTCATAGCATCATTTCCCTGATGTCATGGTCCTCTTCGAGAACGAAGGACAAACACAACAACAACACAATAATATAATTACACTTGCTCTGAGACCTCAGGTAGGAAAATTCTTCCAGTTCAGGCAGAGATCATGCTTTCAGCTTTAATCTACATTTATTATTTATTATTATAATATAACATTATAATATATTTTATTATGATATTAATTATTATATTATTATTTATTATTTAACGCTCCCTAGTTTTCCCCTATCCTCTTGTTGGTGGAGGCAAAATTCAGATTACTGAAGTGTTTGAGCCAAGACAGCCATGCAGATGACATTATGTATAGGCAGGCACCTGGAGGTAGATTGAGGGAAAGAGCTGAGGAGGTAGGTACACCTGGTGACATCAGCTCAAGCTTCCTGTTCCAAGATGCCAGTGGAGTCCATGGCCCTCTTCCATCTCTCCCTTCTCTGCCACACCTCAGTCCTACCTTGTTTCTTTTCAAATGAGATCACATTTTTAACTGAGAAAACATCAATAAATACCTTATCACAGAACCTGCCACACAGTAAGTGCTTAATAAGTGCTTGTTCTCTTTCCTTTTCAATGGTTGCTCTGGGGAGGCCAGGTCTTTTGGGGTCACCTCAGGATGTCCTCATTCCTTCCTCTCTGCTACCAGATATTTAGATTTTCTCTCTGGTTTTAAGTGCTCTCCTGGTTTCATACTAGCTCCTTAATTAGTGACCACCTCCATCCTCCAATTCTTCAAACACACCCAAATAGAGCAGGTCTCCAATGGCCCTTAGTTCTGATTGGTTGATTCCATCAAAATGCTGCACCACCCCTCCCAACTACTCCTGAGTGTGGTTAGATCATCAGCAAATTGATGACCCCCCCCCCAATCCTAATGCTTCAGGACTCAGCTCAAGCTCTACCTTCTCTATGAAGCCTTTTCTTCTGAGATCTCTTTCCCACACAGTCCCCCATCTTACCCCAGGTGCTAGCACAGACCCTCCCAAGACCACCTAGAATCATTCATCTTATATGTATTCTGGACACACTCATATATAGCACTTACTTCTTCATGCAGGGCTGGCACACCTTGCAATCTGGGGCGTCTCAGAAGTAACCCTCTTTGCATTGGCACTTGGTGTTCATATATTTATAACAAGGTATCAACATCTCTTGGTCTGACAAAAAGGAACAGGTTCAGATTAAGGTAACCCCAGAGAGGCCATCAAGGTGGTCATATACCATTCCAAGGGGAGCATCCTTGGAACAATCAAATGTCCAGAAGTGTGCTATTGTCTCACTTGGCCAGGCAGCTGGCCAGACAAGCTCAGAGTTCCAATATGACAGCTGGGAGTGACTGCCTGGATGTGAAGCTTCCTTCCCACAAACAGGGGTGATAGAAGCTGGTCCCCCAATCTGCCTGGGCAAAAATGCCAGCACTCTGGGACACCCTAGCAAGGATGCTGTTCATAATGAGCTCAGCTCTCCTGGTCTCTGAAGCATATATGTTATATATACTCCATGTTTTACACAGACTGCTCAACATCGCACCCAGTCTACTATGCAGCTGGGTGGTCCACTGGAGAAAGCTCTAGACCTAGAATCAGAAAGACTCATTTCAAATGCAACCAATTACTAGCTATGTGACCCTGGACAAAGTTCTGTTTGCCTCAGTTTCCACAAGTGTCAAATGAAGATAATATTTAGTGTTTGGCTCCCACAGTTGTTGTGAGGATCAAAGGAGATATTTATAAAGTGCTGTGTAAACCTTAAGTACTACATAATTGCAAGCTATGCTTATTCTAGCTGTTAGTGTTGTTGAGCAGTGGTAGGCCCTGCAAGAGGTTGTGCCCCACAGGACCCTGGTTTATCTGCACATCAGTTTGGGTCAGGGGAGATGACATATGCAGGTATTGTTCCCCCATACAAGTAATTCAATATACATTTATTAAGCACCTAGTATCTGCCATGTACTGTGCTAAGCAGCAGGGATACAAAAAGAGGCAAAAGACGGTCCCTGCCCTCAAGGAGCTTACAATCTAATGGAGGAGACGACAAGCAAACATATCTATGTATGTGTGTGTGTATGTATATATAAACACATACACACATACATATACACAAAACAAGTTATATATGGGATAAATAAGAAATAATTAAAAGAGGAAGGTGCTAGAAATGAGAGGGGTTGGGGAAAGTTTTCTCTACGAGACAGGATTTTAGTTGGAACTTAAGGGAAGCCAGGGAGGTAAGTAGTGTGAGTGGAGGAGGCAGAGCCTTCCAGGAATGGAGGACCACTCAATGACTGGGCCTCCATTCCTCCCACAAAAGTAGGAAAGAAACAGTAGGTATGTTTGTGTGAAGGAGTGAGGAGTTGGGATAATGTTGCAATTGCACAATGTGAGGATATTGAAATCTCCACAAATTGAGGGTGTTGAAATCTCCACAATGTAGGGCTGCCTCAGCAGCAAGCCATAGATGGAAAAGCCAACTAGGGCATCTGATAAGCCAGGTGCCCAACCCTGGCAGGAAGGGGGTAGGGGAATTTGGGTCCCTTAGGCAAATTCTCTAAGTCT
This sequence comes from Phalanger gymnotis, assembly GCA_028646595.1. NCBI lineage: Eukaryota > Metazoa > Chordata > Mammalia > Diprotodontia > Phalangeridae > Phalanger > Phalanger gymnotis. The sequence continues at coordinate 3,734 of JAQQSZ010015945.1, read as the reverse complement.
CAGGACTAGCCTTTCCCATCCAAAGTTCGGTGACTTTCTTCTCCTATTTAGATTCCTCCAGAGTTAGCCAAACTCTCACCTCTGACAGGGGAACAGCTGAGGGGCAGGACACTGGGGGCATCCATAAAGGATATACCCCAGAACACTAGTCTCTATCCTGGGTACCACTACTGCCCACCCTTCCTGGGACCTAGGTTACTGCCCACCAGGGATCCAGGGAAGGCTTTTATGTACTCATGTTGACCTTTAGCAGCTTGAAGGGTAATTCAAAATTCTCCAAACCCTGGCTTTTTCATCCCCCCATCCTAATCCACCAGCACTGATTCGTGAAGAGGATGCCAGGTTGTTCTCTGCAGGGAGGAAGTAAGCCAATCCTGGGTGATCCTGAATGAGATGCCCCTCCCACACAGGTCCTCTTGTCTATAGGGATAAATTCTAACTCTCTCCCCTGACCATAAAATTGGAGACCTGTGGCTTGGGGTGGAAGGATGGAGGGCAGTAATCTGTTATCAATGCCAAACTCTGACTCAGGGGAGGAGGTCATTCCAGGTCTGATGTCCCAGGACCTCTGGGCTGGCATCCCGCTCCTCAAAGAAGCTTGTAAGAACATACTGACCTTCTCTGCACTGGGCACACTGCCTGCAGGTCTCCAGTCTACTCAGTGGCATACCCTCCAAGGGGGCACTCCCGACAATCTCCAAGGGTGTGGGAGATGGTGCAATGCTTGATGACATGGGTGCCTGTGTGAGGAGGTCACAAAGGCTGCATAAGATTCAGTAGTGACTAAGAGTCAAAGAGAAAATGCCTTCTGGTTACAAAGTAGAGCATTCCCTTTCAGGTGTAGGCAGTATTCTACTCCCACAGGCCTTCTTCACCTCTGAAAAGAAGGGAGGGAGCCATAATTTCTCAGCTCTTCTCCAGGGTCAGCCCAGATCCTTACAATTACCCAGCAGTCCCTTTAAGATCACTTGTTCTTCCAATTTATGTTTCTGGAAGGCCTTGTGTGTATTGTCTTCCTGTCTCTGCTTGCCTCACTTTACATCAGTTCCTCTTTGTCTCTTTTCACAGGGAAGAATTACTCCCTCACATTCCAGTACCCAGTCTGTCTAACTATGCCCTAAACAAGGGTATCAATGATGTTTCTAGTTCTTATGCACCACAAAAAGATGGGCTGCTATGAGTCTGGAATAGTCTGATGTGTCTGGGGATCTTCTTTCTGCCCTGCCCCTGCTGGTGTTTATGCAGATAATTGGGAGGGATCTCTGAGTCACAGGATCTGTATGAACAATTAATTCGGTGGTAAAATTACATACAGAAATCTGGTATGCCTGAACCAAGTCCCCTCCCTACCAGCACTGTAATGCCTGTCTGTGCTCTTGTCTTCCCATAAGCCCTCCAATATCAGAAACAGACTAGGAAAGACTTGGAAGGTCAAGCTGAGAACTTTTTTTATTTCTTCCTAAGGGTAACAGGAAGCCACAGAAGCTCCTTGAGCAGGTTAAGCTATGACATGATCAGATCTCTAGATCCGTGTCTTAGAAATGTGAACTCTGGCAGCAGTGCCGAAGATGAATTGGAGAGGGGAAGAAGAGGAGGCATGGAGACCCTTCAAAAAGAAATCTATTGCAGTAAATGGAGCAAGAGGTGATGAAGTTCTGAAGGAAGGGGGAAGCTGGGGCAGTGGATGATGACAGAGTTGCAGGGGATGCTGTAGGAGGAGGTCAGAATTCTTAGAGGTGGTGATAGGCAGTTATTCTTGAGGTTTGGAGAACAGTGCACATAAATGCCAGAAGAGAGAGGAAGATGGCATCTAGAGTTCAGTGAGGGGAGGCTTGTTGAGCCTGGCTGTACCAAAGGGCATGTGAAGGGGAGTAAAGTGTGATAAGGCTGGAGAGGGAACCTGGAGCACCCGGTGGATGGATTAAAAAATGCCAGCCTGAAGAGTCGGTATTGTCAAAGGCAGTAGTGAGCCGCTGAACATATTAGAGCTAGGTGGGAAGCTTAGGCACCGCTTTGACATTCAACAAATGAAGGTGAGAACAGCTGTGGTTCTTAACCCATAGGCAGACTTTAAGGAAGGGAAATGCTATGAAACCTTTAATGAGCCCTAGAAATAACCAAACTCTTTGACTCTAAGCCTCATGTCTCAAATGCAATCGGAGCAGAGGTAGAAGCTGGCCCGGTGGAGACGAGAATGGCCGCATTGAGCGGGGGAAGTAGGAGGTCAAAGACCTGGGTGGTAGGAGCCACGTACCAGCCAGGCAGTAAGAGCAGCAACGCCCCTCATGCCAGTATTCCTTTTCTGAGTCACAGGACCCCCCTGATATTCTGTAGTTCTGTTTGGACAGCAGGGCTGTCTCCGATTTTCTCATAATCTAGAAGGAGAGACAAAATATTTTCAATATAAATTAAGTCTGAAGGCTGCTCTCCTCCCCTGAAGTTCTGTACGTCTGCCTAAAATGTTCCCCCCCCACCCCCGACCCAATCCCACCCCCAGTATCCCAGGCTCACCAGCAGCAGCAGCAGCAACAGCGCCAGCAGCCGGGAGAAGGCTCCTGTGTAGTGGTACATGACTTCTCTGCCTGGACGGACTGGCCTGGGAGCAGTTAAACCCACTCACCTGTGCAGAGGCCGCCCTGCCCTCCTCCCTGAGGCTCACTCAGATAGGGTCTCCAAAGCAACGCTGCCCTCCGAAAATCTTTTGGAATGAGCCCAGCCCCGCACGCCACCCCGCCCCCGCCCCGCCCCGCCCCGGCTCCCTCCCTGAAGATTACAGCGCAGTCTGGGGAAGGGGAATAACCAGGGGCAGTTCAGGTCGAGCAAGGGATCCTAGATGTAACTGTTTGGAAGACATCCCTTTCCTTCCCTAGAAGTCTCTTTCCTTCCCCGCCCCTCCCAGTTTCTCCTCCCCAGGTTCTGTCTTCTGTTCTCTCTGTCTCTCACTTCTCCCTTTAGACCAGTCTGGCTTTCTTCTTTTTTTCTCTCTCCCTCCCACCCCCCAATATCCCTCCCTGTCTCCATCTCTCCATCCTTCTGTCTTTTTTGGGGGGAAGAACTGATGTGTCGAAGATGTATTGGGCTGATTGGAGGAAAGCTGAGACAACTTTGAGGTTCAGCCTTCAAGGGATCGCCTGTTAAGGGGAAGTAGTCAGAAAGAGAGCAAGCAGGGAAACTATGGAGACTGAAATTACCAAAGGTTTGATCCTGGTAAAAATGCACATCTGGCACATACCTACCTAGAAGTAGAACTTTTTTTTTTTTTTTACTATTTTCCCTTTGGGAGCACTGAGATAATCAAGTGCCTTTGATGAGTCTGGCCTTTGTTCCTTTGTTTAAATCTAGTCTTTGACCAGCTTAAGAAACAAGAAAGCCTAGTTCACATAGGTTTGAGTTGCATGGTTATGATACCCTTTGACCCTGAACAGGGTATATATAAACTCAAATGTTAGCATTTTTATTGGGGCTCTCACTCACCTTGACCAGAGGAGACTCTGGGTAGCCTTTGTTAAGAGCCCTGCCCCCCCCCTTTGAAAAATCCATGTGTTGCTGCTTCTCTGGTAACTATGTATGTTGGGGAATTCTCTTACCCCATACTCCCAGGCCTTTGTCCAGCAAAGGCCTGATCTCGTGGGCAATGATGAGGCCAGAAGCCAAGGTGGTGAATAGCTCCGTTTTATTAAGTCAGTGAACAGATTTTTATAGCCTTTATTACGTAGCACTAGGACTGCCTTGAT
>JAQQSZ010015944.1:0-11152 GCA_028646595.1 Phalanger gymnotis | reverse complement strand
TCTTTGGTGTTTTTTGGGTCTCCTTTAGCAAGTCATTGACTTGTTTTTCATTATTTTCTTGTATCATTCTCATTTCTCTTCCCAATTTTTCCTCTACTTCTCCAACTTGCTTTTCCAAATCCTTTTTGAGCTCTTCCATGGCCTGAGACCAGTTCATGTTTTTCTTGGAGGCTTTTGATGTAGGCTCTTTGACTTTGTTGACTTCTTCTGGCTGTATGTTTTGGTCTTCTTTGTCACCAAAGAAAGATTCTGAAGTCTGAGTCTGAATCTGAGTCCATTTTCGCTGCCTGGCTGTGTTCCCAGCCAGCTACTTGACCCTTGAGTTTTTTGTCAGGGTATTACTGCTTGTAGAGTAGAGAGTACTTTGTTCTAAGCTTCAGGGGATGTACTGTTGTTTTCAAAGCTATTTCTCATAGCCAGGTCTGCCACACCAGCACTCCTTATCCCCCAAGAACCATCAACCTGGACTTGACTCAGATCTTAAGCCGGCTATGTGCTCCCGCTCAGATCGGCCACTTAATTCCTCGTATCAGGTGGGCCTGGGGCCAGAAGCAATTGCAGCTGTAGTTCTGTAGCTGCACCACTTCCGCTGCCCCCAGGGGTGGTGGCCCAACTGTGAACTTCTTTCACTCCACCCCTGCAGTTTTTCCCACTGACCTTTTCTGTCGTCTTTGGTGTTTCTGGGTTGAGAAGTCTGGTAACTGCCACAGATCGCTGATTCAGGGTGCTAGGGACTGTTCCACTTGGCTCCTCGTCTGGTTAGTCCAGGTGCAGCCCACACTGGGCTCTGCTCCACTCCACTCCCAGCTCCACTCCCAGCTCTGTGCACAATAGACCTTACCCCGTGACCATCCAGGCTGTCCTGGGCTGGAGCCATGCTTCCCTCTGCTATTTCATGGGTTCCACAGTTCTAAAATTTGTTCAGAGCCATTTTTATAGGTGTTTGGAGGGACCTGGGTGGGGGAGCTCACGCTGCCATCTTGGCTCCGGCCCCCAGAGATAACTCTTAATGGACACCATTGCTTCACTGAGCATTTCACACTGCACTAAGAGAACATCACTTCAGCTTAACTCAGTTAACATTTTTCTTAAAGAAAAGGGGGAAGGATTAAGAAAAGCCAACATTTAAATAGCACTTTAATGTTTTCAAAGCACTTCACAAATATTACCTCCTTTGACCTTCGTGACAACCCTGGGAGGTCGATTTGAACTCAGGTTTCCTGACTTCTGGTCCAGCACTCTATCCACCCTGCCCCGCAGCGGCCTCATATTTGAAATATCTCACCTTGTTGTATGCAGAAAGAAAACTTCTGCATTTCCCACCTGGCTACTTTCCTGACTTCATCATCTCCAGAGACTCACCAGTCTGTAAGATGAAATCAACTTGTAAACTCAAATCTCCTTAGATCATTTCCCACCCCACTGGGTAACTCACCCCCACCCCATTTTGAGCTTTTTTATAGGTCTTCTTCTACCTTAGGTTGTGGGTTCCTTGAGGGCAGGGACTGTTTTACGCCTTTCTCTGTCTCCCTAGCACTTAAGACAGTGCCTGGCACATAGTTGGTGCTTAATAAATGTTTACTCACTCTGACTATGGCTCTAATGCATACCCAGGGAAGAAACAATTCAATTCATCAGGTTTACTAAACTACTTACTGTAGGCAGAACCACTGCCCTTGGTATTAACAAATGAATCCTCCAAATTAGAATAGTGGCTATTTACAGGACACCCTCCAGGTCCAAGATCAATACTGGCCTTTGGGCAATGGACAACTGTAATCTGTTTTTATAGGAAATTCACTAGTCTGTTTGCAGAAGCTCCAGTTCAAGGATCTACTTACTGTTTTCATAGGACATTCACTAGTCCTGTTTGCAGAAGTTCAAGGGTCTACTTACTCTTCCCACACAGTGACATCAATTCATACACATACACACATGCACATATACCCACTCACAAACACTCCCCATTTGTCCCTAATCATGCTCAGATCCAAATTCTGGCTCTATTGGCTTCTTCACAAGCACTGTCCTCTCCCACGCCCCCTAACTGTAAGTGCACCCAGAACTCTGCCCTGGAGCCCCTTTCTGTTCTTTCTCTCCTCTTTCCTCTCCCTTAAGAAGATCCCTAGAGATCCTCACTCATTACCTGGTCTCAGCCTATCAAGGAATTCTCTATGCCTGAATGACTCACAAAAATCTTTGTAAGTCTGTCCAGAAAGGTGCTGCATCTTTGTCTTTCTGTTGTTTGCACATATTTGTCTTGGTCCAGTTGATGCCCTGACACCTTTAATATCCTCTCAACATGTCCCCCTTTCCATGGATTTCCTAATTCTAGCAGTGATTCCTCAGCTCTCTTACAGTACCAGCATCATATTTGGGGAGAAAACCCCTTCAGTAAGACTCTTAAGAAGGTTTGTAATGTGAAAAATCCCCAGGAGAAATCTAGTTGTCCCTACTTAACTAGATCATGGGAAGAGGTGGGTGGATGTCAAGATGAAGAGGGGAGAAAGAAAAGCATTTCAGACATGAGAGGGAGCTAATTGCAAAGGCAAGGAAACAGAAGGTGCAGTATCATGAGTAAGAAACAGCACATATATCAACATGACTCATCCGAAAATATGTTTAATGGGAATGTATATGTAGAGCCTATACCAGATTGCATGCCATTTGGGGGCGGGGAGAGGGGGAGAACATTTAAGTTATGGAAGTAAATGTTGAAAACTAAAAATAAATAAAATAACTGATTTTAAAAAAGAGAAATAGCACATAGACTAGTAACATTGCATTACGGAGTGACTGGAAGGAAGGAAAGTATGAGAAGCTTGGAAAAGAAAAGTAGGAAGAGGGCAGCTTGTCAGAGCCTTAAACGCCAAACAGAGCATTTTATACTTGATCCTGGAGGTAACCAAGAGCTACAGGAATTAATTGGCAGGGGGTTGACATGATCTGACCCATGTTTCAGGAAAATCATTTGGAGAGAGATATGAGACAGGGAAACTCATTGGAAGGGTTTCTTGCACTAGTCCAGATGAGAAATTATTAGGACCTGAACTAGAGTAGTGGCTGTGTGAATGGAAAGAAGAAGACATATATGAGAAATATTGTGAATGACAAGATTTGGTAACTGCCTAGATATGTAGAATGAGTGGGAGTGATGAGTTGAGGAGGACACCAAGTTTGCAAACCTAGAAAACTGGGAGTTTGTTCGTTTCTTCAACAGTAATAGGAGGGACTCACAAGAGCAAAGATTTTGGGGAAAAAGATAATTAGCTCTATTTTGGACATGTTCATTTTGAAATGTTAGTAAGACATCCAGTTCAAAATGTCCAATGGGCAGATAGAAATGTGAGATTGGAGCTCAATCAGGGTTAGTTATCATCTATATAGAATTGGAGTCGTCTGCATAGAAATTATAATTGACCCAATGGGAAACAATAAGGTCACCAAGAGATATAGTACAGAGAGCAAAGGGAAGGACCAGGACAAAGCTTGAGAGATTTCCGCAGTTAAAGGGTATAACAAGGATGAAAAACCAGCAAAGGAAAGTGAGAAGGTAAAGAAAGACAGGTAGGAGAACCAAGTGAGAACAGTTATCATAAAAATCCAAAGAGGAGAGTATCTAGAAGGGAAAGATAATCGTGACATCAAACACTATGAAGAGGTCAAGCCTCATGGCTTGAAAACAGGCCATTAGATTTGACAATTAAGAGATCACTGGTAACTTTGGAGAGGGCAGGTTCAGTTGAGTAATGACATCGGAAGCCAGACTGCAGAGAGTGAGATGACAGGAGACAGAGACAGGGCAAAGGTGCTCATGTTGTGAGGTCTTCCAGGAAACCTTAAATCAACACACAAACTTTGGCATCTGGTCAGGGGTGTAAGGGGACAAAGGCAACTTGTAGTCAGTGGCTGCACATGGTGAAAGAGACGGAGGTGGAGGTGGAGGTGGAGGTGGAGGTGGAGGTGGAGGTGGAAGCAGAGAAGGAGATGGGACCAATGCCAGTGCTGAGGTTGGGCCAGTCCAAACTCCCTATCCAAGGCCAGAGTTGCCAGGGAGGGTGGGAGGAGGGACCAGGACCTAGTCACCCCATTAAGCATTGTGTCAGGATCACGGCAGCAACATACAAAGGGGAAAGAACCAAGGCCTAGCCACACGATCCAGTGTGATAGAATTAAGGAACAAACTAATGCAGCAGATTGGGTAAACAAAACCCAGAAGCAATCGAACAGAGTAGTAAAGCGTTCAAAACATCCAAAGACACCAACTATTGAGGTAAACACCAGCAGATGGAGAGAGCTCTTGATGAAAAAGGGAATAGAGATGATCACAAAATATATAACGAACAACTTTAATAGCATAAAACTGAACCACTTTTTCATAAATAAAATCAATACAGTTAGAATTAGAGGGTAGATAGTTAACTGGCGAACAAATCCTTGCATCAAACTTCTCTGGTAAAAGCCTACATTGAAGATATGTAAGAAAGTGCTAAACATATATAAGAACAAGAGTCATTCTGTAATAAATTAATGGTCAAAAAATATGAATGAGCAGTTTTCAAAAGAAGAAATGCAAGCTATCAACAACCATATGAAAAATGTTCCAAATCACTAACGATAAGAGAAATGTACATTAAAATAACTGTGAGGTTCAACCTCACACCAGCTAAACTGGCCAATATGACAAAAGAAGAAAATTTCAATTGTCAAAGGACAAGCACATAGACATACTGTTGGTAGAACTATGAATTGATCTAACAAGCATTCTAGGAAAAAAATTTGGAACTTGGTCCAAAAATGCCATAGTCTTTGACTCAATAATACCACCACTAGGTGTATTCCCTCAAAGAGGTCAAGGAAAAAGGGAAAGGGTGCATGTATACATAAACTTTCATAGCAGCATTTTTTGTTACAGCAAAAAACTGGAAACAAAGCAGGTTCCATCAATTGGGTCATGGCTGGACAAATTATGGCATATAAGCATAATAGAATAATATTGCACCAAAAGATTGCACCATTGAGAGCAAGGACTATATTTTGCCTTTTGCTGAATCCCTACTACTTAGCACGGCGCCTGACATATGGCAGGAGCTTAATAAAGGTTATTTGATTGACTGACTGACCAACTGAGTGACGAAACAGCTGATTTCAGAGAAATCTAAGAAGACTTACATGAACTGATTGAAATGAGTAGGACCTAGAAAAACAATTTATATAGTATGACTACAATGATTTCAATGAAAATTACTTTAAAAGACTTTAAAGTCTGATCAGTGATAATTACCTCAGAAGACTCAATGATGCAGCACTCTTCCCAAATTTTAATGCACAGTTTCGCAAACTGTAATAGAAAAATGAGACATACATTTTCAGACGCAGCCGGTGTTTTGCTTGCCTATAATTTTCTCTTACAAAGGAGGGTTTCTATTAGAAGAAGTTGGGTTTTGTTATTTGGTTTCATTTTGGGAGGGAAAGGGGACTTGGTGAATAACAATAGAGACACTAAAAAAAGCCTCAGCGAAACATCAAAAATTCACAGAAGTGAACACACAAGTAAATTCAGAAAGGGATATAAACAGGACAACTTTGTTGCTATTGGGTTAAATTACATACAAGTGGTTTGGTTTTGTTTTGTTTTGTTTTTTTAGAAAAAACCATAGCTAATAGAAGCTTAAAGTTTAATATACAATCCTCTTTTTTATTCTTTGTATATTGAAATGGTTGTGTTTGCCGATATTGGTTATGGTCATAATTTTAAAAAAGAAAAATATATAAAATTTACCTTCATTCACAAAAATAAAGTGGAGGAAAGTTGTGTCTATATTTTTAAGATCTAGTAAGTTCCATATTGAGTTTGTGGGAGCATGTTTTTATTTTCTCTAGAAATATTGAGAAAAAATATTTGTCTCTAATACCTTTTCCATGCCCTTTGGGTAAAGCCCCTTGGAAAAGTGGACCATAGAATAAAGACCAAAAGGCCTTTCATTAGGTGAGTGGATTGAAAGGCAATCTCTTCTACCTTCTAAAGGAACTAGACTAGGGGTTCACCCCCATGAGAAATGCCCATGAGGCCACTCCTAGACTGGTACCTAAACACAAAGTATATTCATAGTATTCTCATTTTTTCTTCTATAACTTACATCATCTTGCTATAAATCCTGTGTAATTCTATTATGTATGTGTCTGTGTAGTTCATGTGTGCACGATGCTGATGAAATAGATTGAGATTAATTTTTATGTTTGTCTGCCACTATTATAATAAAGATTTTTATGAAGAGATTTATTATATTTTTTAAATGGAAATCAGAAATGCCCTTATAGAAACTGGAGGTTAGGTGGCGCAGTGAGTAGGGCACCATGCCCTGGAGCCAGGAGGACCTGAGTTCAAATCCAGCCTCAGACGCTTGACGCACTAGCTGTGTGACCTTGGGCAAGTCACTTAGCCTCAACTGCCCTGCCTTTCCTCCTCCAAAAAAAGAAAGAAACTGGTGGGTGCCAATAAAAATATTTATCTTCTAAAATATAGCGATTTAAAAATTGGATTTTGAATCTAGTTTCAAATCTTAAAGGGCTATGTGGACCTTATAAATTTAAATAAGAGCTTCTGTAAATAATTTCCATGTATATAGCAAGGTTAGGATATCTGAACCCTCTCCTTCCTCACAAGAGCAGGCAGACCATTGGTCATTTAAAGACCAACTTGAAAAGCACAGCTCACAAAAACTGAGAATATTTGGAACATAATCAAATTGTGTGAAGGTTGTTTATGCATGACATAAGTGATCCATTTAATGCTTGCTTCTTATGGCACAACTCTGTAAATTCCACACTGCCCTTAAAAACACCCTTAAAAACATTGACAGACTCTTGTTTCCTGATAGGTCCTTCCAGAGAAAATACGCTGGGTCACTCTGGGTGGGTCATGTAGTCATCTATCTTTCCCATTCAAAATGGTGACTTCGTGGTTACTTTTCAACCTCAGATAATTTTAGCAATGTTATTGCTGATTGTTATTATGCCTTCCAGAGCTGCACACACAACTATGGGAACAGAAAAGCCACCTCATTTTAAGAGAAGTGCAAATTCAGACTACCCTTGATGTAGCATTAACATTATATGCTTTGTGGATGGATATTTTCTAAAACTGTTTTTATGAAACAAGGAACAGGTTGTGAGTGTGAGAGCTGCTCATCTCTCTGCTGGTTTACACCCTCTTCACTGTCATGCACTGACGCCTGCCAAAAAGCCAGGCCTCCCACCCCTAAAAGGAAGCATAAGGTACAGTGGTTGCAACCAGACCTCTTCTGTCTCACAGATCCAGCCTACTGCATGTGCTGAGAATATCTGGAAAGAACATACGTAAATCTCCCTGCTGTTCCTCAGCTGATGAACCTGCAGAGGCTCAGCAGGAAGTTATGAATACCGTGCTGTTTAAAATGGAAAAGAGGCTGCAAGCCGAATGTTGAGCAGAAAATATATGAGCACCTGATGGCGTTTTGTAATTTTTTTTTAATTTATGGAATAAAACAAGCATTTTCACACCATAGTACAACATAGTATGATTGCACATGAAACCGCAAATCCACTATGTAAAACTTGCTATTCCTTTTAAATACACAACAAAGTTATCACATAAATTTCCTTTTTCTTTTTCCCTCTTTTTCTTCCCTCCCCTCCATCCCAGAGATGCCACCATTAGACACAAATGGGTATTTATATGTAAAATACTTACCAAACTTGTGGATAGGTGAACAATTTATGAATAAATAAGATATAGACAGCAAAGTTAGGTATAAAATTGATCATATCAATTGCATTAAAATAAAAAGGCTTTGTACAAATAAAACAAATGTAGCCAAGATCAGAAGAAAAGTAGAAAATGGGGGGGGGGAGATTTTTATAGGCAGTTTTTCTGATGGTACTTTAAACAGTTTTTGACACTGAAGATCCTCAGTATGTCTTCATATGAGGCACAAAGCCTCATTTAATAGAATTGAGAAAAATATGAATAAAGTTAGTAGGGAAAGGAGCAGGTTGCATTTAAATGAATAACTCAAGATGAAAGCAACCAAGCAAGAGGCATTTCCTTTGGAGGTTTGTCAGAAGACATTCTTGTTCATCTGAGAAAGTCATAAAAGCAATTCGTTTATGAACAGTTTTGTTTCTTAGATTAAAAAAGAGACACAAGAAGGATATTTTGAATTTGGGGAATTTTTTTCTTTGAGGGATATTTCACCATTTTCTCAAAGTTTATTGTTCAATGTACCCCAAAGTTTTCTTTCACAAAGCCACTGCACTGAAAGCACTGAGAAACAAAATCCAGAAATTTACCAATATTGTTTGGGCAAAACAAATTCTAAGCTGAAAGTGTCTTGGTAAATGCAAAACTTTGCCATGAGAAAACCAATTATGATTGCGAATGATATAATATAGACCTTTACAAGTGTAAATTAAATGTTTTTACCTTGTAGACAATGTCTCAGCTCAAAACACAAAAGGATTGGGAGTACCTCTGCTAATATGACAAGAGAATGCAGAATACAGAATAATGTACCTTAATAAGGTGTAAACATCTAAAAGACCAGTGATTTCCAATTTTGCTCTAAATCACCTGAATTAAAAAAAAAAAGAACGGTGGATCTTACCCAACACTGAGTTTTGGGACATCATCTCTGCACTAACTACAAAACAATGATTGTTATCAAACTATTCACATAGAAAGTAAATGGTATACTAGAGTGGACTAGGGTATTTTTTTTAATATGTAATTAGTTGGAAGAGAATTGATCGTCTTCAGGTGAAGTAATTTTCCAGTCATGTTTGACTCTTTGTGACCCCATTTGGAGTTTTCTTGGCAAATATACTGGAGTGGTTTTCCATGTCCTTCTCCAGCTCATTTTACAGATGAAGAAACTAAGGCAAATAGGGTTAATCGACTTGCCCAGGATCACATAGTTAGTAAGTGTCTGAGGCCAGATTTGAACTCAGGAAGATGAGACTTCCTAACTCCAGGCCCAGCACTCTATCCTGCATGACCTAGCTGCTCCTCACCCTAACATGCATTATATCTGTTCTAGGCACTGAGCCAAAGCCATGATGTCATATATGGCCAAATAATCACCTCTTCTTTTATATTTGTCCTTTCCCCACCTAACAATGTTGTAAGCTACAACACCATTTTGATCCAGTTCCATCTTTTATATTAGCCAGGAGCTCAGACTCAAGATTGGAAAGACCTGACACAGGAGGATTATTTGGAAGTAAACAAAAGGAAGTCTACTTAGCCATTAAATAGATAGAAGACTCAAGAACAATAGAACATTTGAACACCCTAGATAAAATCCATGTCATCTCTATACATAAGCCTCCTCAGTAGGGTAAGCTGTGGTAACTCATAAAGCCATGGGAGAGCTACCAAGTCTGAAAGGCACTGACCACATGTCCTGTACTCAAGGGTATGCTGCTAAATATTTAACAACCAGCTCTGGAATGGGGGGAGGGAGAAATACATAAAACACACCAAGGGAATAAGGCAGGTTGGATTGTTTTCAACAAGCTACAAATTGCTTTTCTTTACCCCAAGCTTCTCTATGACACAAAGCGCAATCTTTTATTGCCATGATCCTACCAATGTTGTTATATAGCTGCAAGACATGGAACACAACGGCCTCTGAAAAATTGAAAACGATTATCACACGGAGGTCAGTGGAGAAGTTCATGATGGATATGAGTAGACTGCAACATACATGTGGAAAAAAATATAAGTAAAAGATATCATGAAGAAAATAAACAATAGGAAAAGAGAGTGAGATGGTCATGTGGAAAGGGTAAGAGAAGACAAGTAAACAGATTAAGTGTTCACTGTTCTTATAATATCAGAAGAAAACGAGGAATGGCTTCATTTGAGTGGTACCCTTGTGGAAAATAGCATGAACATCTTTGGAATTCATGTGTTTTTTCAAAGCAATTGTGTTTTCCTTCTCTCACATCAAATTTTCTTCTACTTCTATTTTGGTTTTATCTTGAGTTCCAGATCTATCATTCTCTTTTTCAGAGCCTCTATTGCTCTGCAGAGAGTCTCTTTTGTGTTTTTTAACATATCAGTTCCATTGGGTTTTTTTTATTTATTTATTCTTTGCGGTTTCTTCTTTCTGAATAGTCTACAAGCCTTAAATTTTTTTCATTTCACAGACTGGAGCCATATTTTGCAACATCTTTTTTGCCACCCTCTTCCATCTACCCTTACAATTAAGGCATAAAAGTATATATTGGCTTGGTTTTAAAAACCTTGTCAAAGTCTTAATAAAATTTCTTTATTTCTTCATCCCCTGCAAGAGATGATGGCACAAAAAGCTGCAATTATCTTCATGGAGGTTTTTTGGCTTGTATTCATCATGAACAGTGCAAGAATAGTACCCCATGAAATGCTGTATCTTGTAGCATTTGAGTGCAGGATAAAACAAACTCCACCAACTCCTTTGCCACTCCAAGGAGAACCATCCCTTCACTTACTTTAGTTTATCTTCCGGTTTCATTGTCAGAGGTATACCGATATAGGGTTCGGTTTGTCTTATGTTGATTGGCAAGTATCTCATATTTAGAGTACCAACAGTTAAGTTTATGTTCATAGAAGGTGCAAAAACTGTGTGATTCTTAGCACCTTTTGCACCTTTTTCCATCTCTCTCTACTACAGCTACTATGGAAATAAAATTGGGTCATGTGGGACTTTTATATTTGCTTTGTTTTGTGGTTTTTCATGACTAGAAAAAAATCACCCCTTAATGATCAATTATTCCACTAGTTAATTAGACTGGTCCTTGATCTGAAGAGTCAGTCACCAAGGCCACACTCAAAGTTGTTCCAGCGTGGGAGAATTCGTTAGAGTTACTGTTCCCCTGGCATTGCCCAGGTTCACCACCACACCACAGTGAGGTATCAGAGTAGTGCATTGAGGCTCTTTAGCTAATCACAATTTTTGAAAGTGAAAAGGAAATAGAATTTTCCAAGAAGTTGTCTGAAAAACTTCCAGAGGCTTTGGCGATTACTGTCTCCTCACCATATTTTTGTTCACATAAAAGATCTCCCTTTTTGTGTTAATGCTTAAGACACTGTAAATTTTTCTAATCCACTGAATCCTGTTAGGACTAACGT